>JARFOD010101807.1:0-30937 GCA_031763545.1 Mopalia muscosa
CACACACACATTATGTCTCCTCAATACACACTGGAATAAAGAGACACGGACACCTGGAAAAACACAGTGAAAAAAGACAGATGAGGCGATATAGCACAGTGGAAGGAAACACACAGATATGGGCTGTAAACTACAATGGAATAATGACAGACAGAGCCTTTATAGCACAATGGAATAATGACAAATAGATGGTGTAAAGCACAGTGGAATAATGACAGATAGTGGCTGTAAATCATAGTGGAATAATGACAGATAGAGGCTGTAAAGCTCAGTGGAATAATGACAAATAGATGGTGACAAGCACAGTAGAATAATGACAGATAGAGACTGTAAAACTCATTGGAATATTGACGATATAGGCTGTAAAACTCAGTGGAATAATGACAGATAGTGGCTGTAAATCATAGTGGAATAATGACAGATAGAGGCTGTAAAACTCAGTGGAATAATGACAAATAGATGGTGTAAAGCACAGTGGAAAAATGACAGATAGAGACTGTAAAGCTCAGTGGAATAATGACAGATAGAGGCTGTAAAAATAGGGGTATAATGACGAAAGATGATGTAAAACACAGTGAAATAATGGCTGATAGAGCCTTTATTGGACAGTGGAATAATGACAGATAGAGGTTTTAAAGCATAGTGGAATAATGACACAGAGGCTGTAAAGCACAGTGGTATTATGACGAAAGATTATGTAAAACACTGCGGAATAATGAAATATAGATTATGTAAAGCACAGTGGGATATAAAGACAGAAACTGTAAATCACAATAGCATATGTAGACAGACAGAGTGTAAAGCGCAGTGGAATAAAGACAGATATAGTAAAGCACAGGGGAATATAAGTACATATAGAAGCTGTAAATCAAAATAGAATATAACGATAGACAGAACGGACAGAAAATAAAGACGAATAGAGAATGTAAGCACAGTGGAATAATGACAGACAGGGGTGGTAATGCAGAGTGGAACATGGACAGATAGAAAATATGAAAAAGACTGATATGGTTGAGACATTTCAATTAATCTGCTTTTTATTGTCTCTTACTTCAGGCCTGACTGTATTCGTTTGTTGGATTCGTTGGGGATTAACGCCGCGCAGAGGTTTTTTCACTTATATGACGGCATGTCAGCCCGGTGGGCGAAGGTAACCACCATTGATACCACTGGCAACAATCAGAACTATCACAGGACAATACCAATACATCATAAACATATCAGTTAATTGTTTCTCTTTAGCCCATAAAGCACCAATGGTAACATGAAGCTGCCTCTAACCACCCGCGAGTTCACTTCGTGCCAAAAAGCTGTTGTCCACCTATAATATATATTTCACATTTTATTTTACTTATTTATGTTTCTAAGAACGGGTTATCCACATTATTACTTAGTTTATTCAACATAAAAATTGTTATCAAAAACGTACAATAAAAGCTAAAAAAGAAGATGTACTTCCATCATAATCATTACAGACACATTAATGAAAAAACTATGAAATATTCCATCTGTTCAGAGAGAACTATAAATGGAAATTAAAAATACTGAAATTATTTACGACAATTTGGTAAAAATAAGCACATTTACGTTAAGAATTTCAGGACAGATGTGTCATGATATTCTAAAGCAGTTCAATGGAAATTACAAACAATACTGCTTAGCTTCACAATGCAAATATCGAGTATTTCATAAATGTACATTTTTTTAATTTTTTTTAATTTGCAATATATTTTACTTTTCTTATTTCATGACTGCATGCAAAATGGCAGGTACTTGAATGGCGGCTAAAGAGTCTTGGATGACATGCTATCTCTCTTTTATCTCTCTTGGACATTAAATAACCGGTTGTCACAAACTTAGTTTTTACAGGCTTGGCCTTTAAGCGAAAAGGACGGAATTGAATGTAAGAAGAATGGGAATTTGTTCCATTCTCTATGACCAATAAATTCTACCAGTTAAATGTTGGAGATATAAAATGACTTATCTTAATTGCATTACGAGTTAGAAAGGTGTGTGCCTCTGGTGGTCCCTTGAAATAACACCAGAAGAAAGATTGATTGATTGATTGATTGGTGTTTTAAGCCACATTCAGCGGTATTTCAGCTACGCTGTGGCGTGAACATAGTCTTTTTCTCTCCAAGTTTCTTTATTTAAAAACGAATCACAGACTGCACCCTTGGCGAGTAGGGATAATTTGGCTCAAACCTAATTTTTTTGCTCAATACGAAGGCATAACAAAGGGGAAGAGGTGAGTATTTCCATATTTTTAATTGATTGATTGATTGATTGTTGTTTTATGCCATGCTAAATGTTATTTCACTTATATGGCGGTGGTGTTTTCCAAAAATAATTGACACAAGCACAACAAGATATGGAGCGTTTCCATAATCGTACGTAATGATAGCATTGTTACTCTTTGAGCAAACTGTCCTTAGCCAGGGCGCCAATAGTTATTAAGAGTAGGACAAGTTGCCTATATGTCTGGGCGAAATGTACGCTCGTATAACCAGCGATCGGCATACAGTAGCACATACTGACTGTACCCTATACGCTGGTTGATATAGCAAAGCTTTTCAGGTAAACGGCTGCGGAGTTAGGCTCTAGACTCACACAAAGTCATATTGGTTGATCTGGTCACATGAGCATACAGATTTGCAAAATAGCGGAGCAAAGTTTAGACGAGAGGACTGTATGCTCATTTGACCAGATTAACCAAAAGAATTGTGTATGAGTCTAGAGCTTAACTCCGCAGCCTTTTACCTGAAAAGCTTAGCTATGTGAACCAGCGTATAGGGTAGTCAGTATGTGCTCTTCTAAGCCTATCGCTGGTTATACGAGCGTAGGTGAAATTATGCTTATGATACGCTCTTGAGGAATTACAAGGGATTTGAAGACCGGTTCCGTATCTCCCTTGCAGTCCAGCTTCGGTTTAATAGGCGAATTAACAAATCCTTAAATAAAAGAATAAATGCAAACTGAGTTTTAATAGGCCAAAGGTCAAGCTTCCCGGAACGTCTTTTTTAAAAATCTGTAAATAATTAAAGTTTACCTATCATTTATCGAATCTAATTGCGTTTTCAAAAATAAGTATGTACTGCCTTGAGGCCGCTATAGCAGGCGTCTTATTTCCTACAACTAGTAATTCTCATGACTTATATCCAGTAGCTAAGGGCTTTTTCGAGCGATTTCTACAACTGATATAGGCTCAGTTTCTGGCGAGTTATAATACAAATAAATATTGAAAAAAGCCATAAATGTATCAATTCTGACAGCTGTGTTTAATACTCTCATAATACAAACAATGGTACACTTGGTCGCCTTATGAGAGTCAAAAAAGGCCTTGTTGCTAAAGTTTAAACAATATAAAATATTAACCATTGAATGGAGTGGCGTTTGATTTTTATTGGCCCTGCGATAAAACGTTTAGAATTCCTGCCTTTAGTGTGTTTGTGACCCATTAAATCAAAGAACTATACCTGGGCATTATAAGAGAATCAAAAATCTGCTGGTTAAGGCTAAAACATTCCAAGTCTGACTCTCCTTACCTGAACTATTCGTCGGTTTATTTATATTTCTTTGAAAAACCTATTTGTGATTTTGATTTTCTGTAAATCTATACCGAATATCTTGTTTGTAATAAAATTATAACATAATTTCTATACCATGTAGAAAGTCACCGGAATAAGGGCGTATAAACAATATAATGATTCGAGAATCAGCTTGACATTTTCTCAGCAGCGATTGGAGCCTTCCGGATTTGTCTTATCAGAGAATCTACACGATTTGTCTGAACGGATCTTGATCGAACTCCACATAGAATGGAGCCCGCGTGTTTTGTCTGTACGGATCTTGATCGAACTCCACAAAGAATGGGACCCGCGTGCTTTGTCTGTACGGATCTTGATCGAACTCCACATAGAATGGAGCCTGTGTGCTTTGTCTCTAAGGATCTTGATCGAACTTCACATAAAATGGGGCCCGTGTGCTTAGTCTCTAAGGATCTTGATCGAACTCCACATAGAATGGGGCTTGCGTGCTTTGTCTCTACGGATCTTGATCGAACTCCACATAGAATGGAGCCCGCATGCTTTGTCTCTAGGGATCTTGATCGAACTCCACAAAGAATTGAGCCAGCGTGCTTTGTGTCTACGGATCTTGATCGAACTCCACATAGAATGGAGCCCGCGTGCTTTGTCTCTACGGATCTTGATCGAACTCCACATAGAATGGAGCCTGCGTGCTTTGTCTCTACGGATCTTGATCGAACTCCACAAAGAACTGAACCAGCGTGCTTTGTGTCTACGGATCTTGATCGAACTCCACAAAGAATTGAGCCAGCGTGCTTTCTGTCTACGGATCTTGATCGAACTCCACAAAGATTGGAGCCCGCGTGCTTTGCCTCTACGGATCTTGATCGCACTCCACATAGAATAGAGCCCGCGTGCTTTGTCTCTACGAATCTTGATCGAACTACACATAGAATGGAGTCCGCGTGCTTTGTTGTTAACGCTCTTGGTCGACCTCAACATAGAATGGAGCCCGGGTGCTTTGTCTCTACGGATCTTGCTCGACCTCAACAAAGAATGGAGCCCGCGTACTTTGCCTCTACGGATCTTGATCGAACTCCACATAGAATGGAGCCGTATGCTTTGCCTCTACGGATCTTGATTGCCCTCAACAGAGAATGGAGCCCGTGTGTTTTGTCTTAACGGGACTTGGAGTCATGGGGATTGGCCTAGTCAGAGATAGATACCAAGACGATTTGTCTATATGGATTATATCTTCCCTTCCCTGAAAATGGTGCCTGTGGTTTGTCTCAATGGGGATCCGAGCTATGGGGATTTGTCTGATTAGAGACGGGTACCTGGAGGCTGTCTCAATGGGGGTCGGAAGTGATCGACTCCACATTTTTAGAACCAAGATTGTTTGCTCTACAATAAATGGTACTATGGTTTTGTCACTTAATGGGCATTGGAACTCAAGCTTTGTTTCCACGGTGATTGGAATCAGTGCTTTGTATCACCGGGGAACGGAGAGCTATGTGTGTACCGATACTGAATTAGAACCAGGATGCTTTAAATCCACGGCGGTCGATCCAGGTTACTTAGTTTGCCCGTGGCTTTTGGAACCAGAGTACTTTGCCTCGTCGTGGATTGGGACTTTAGCGTTTAATCTTGCGCATGTGTTGGAACTAGGCTTAGCTGGTTTCACACCAATTGTAAGCAAGTTGCTTTAGCTCATCGTGGACAGGCAGCCACGATGCTTTGGTATTTGTTTATTACTTTTGAAACAACTAATATCGATATTTGCTCTGAAATTGATTAAAATCGGAACTATTACCTATGATTGTGTAGAAAGATTTGAATTTTTTTTCTTGTTTGATTTCTCCAATTTTAATCAGCGGGATAAGTGGGCGTGGTTAAGTGACAGTGAGCTAATCACGTGGACAACCCCTTGGTCTCCATTGGATGATAAGCTGGATATTTCATCCGGACTCAGCCTTAATAATAATAATAATAACAATAATAACATTAAACAGCATTTGTATAGCGGCAGTTCTTCTATAAATGAACCCAATGCTCAGCCTTTCAAACATCCACGCTTCTGTTTCCATTTATATAGAGCGCTCATAATAGAAATACCACTAATTGAAATTATTGCCGGAAACAAATGTCTTGGCCTTTTATATAATGGGATTAATTTTTGTTATGATATTTTTCCGAGCTCCTCACAATTTACTCATCTATAAGCTTTTTCCTAAGCACAAATTAATCAAGTCAAGTCCAAGGGGACTAATCAAGTAAGAACACTAATCAAATTAAGACATTGAACGGAACGCAATTCTTGGACAAAGTTGATCTGAGTTTCTGATCAGTCGTAAATGTCATTGTTTAGCAAACAGATGAAAAAAGAAAGAAAAATAAAAGAAGTTCCAGATTTATAGAACAGAGACTTAAATATACCAAGATATACCTACCGCAGTTGTCTGACTTTTCCTTAACAAGATTTTAGGTATGTCTCAATTTATGAAATTTCGGAAGAAAAAAAACAAAAAAAAAAAAAACATGCTGACATTCTGTTTTACATTCTATGCCAGGATCTCGATTTTGCATAACGTTCCCAATGCATTTTACACCCATTCCACGTCATTGTCTTTTAATTCCAGTGACGCTTGTCTATTTAACATTCTGTGTTCCATTTCTCGACGAGATCTTGATTTTCATCCGGTTCGGTGCGTATTTTACATTCTGTGTATTATTATGTGACCAGGTCAAATATACCTTCTGTGCGTCATTTTTCTGTCAACTGTTGGTCCATCTGTTTACATTATCAAGACCCTGTGTCTGAAGTTGTGTGAGTTTTTTATATTTTCTTTCGTTCTTTATTTAATCGGCAGTTTCTGAACTGTTTATATGAGGCCTGACGATTTGCTATATGAAATTAGCTAAGTATTCGTTACATATCTTTGTAATAATATCTGCCATTTTCTTTCTCTACATCAAAAATTATTTAAAAAACCCAGCCTTTTGAGCTAATCCCATTTATTTGAAATCTGGTGCGCCTCGTTATATTTAAAGTAGGCCCTATGTTTATTTCATATAACCCGGTTATTTTTTTTTCTTTGGGAAAGGAATGGAAATTCGTATTGATGGCGCATACAGTCATTAGAACTATGTGGGCCATTACTTTGCATAATTTATGTCAGTAGTTCAGTTAAAGAATTGTCTTAGCGTTTCACGTGATTATACGCGTGTTTATAATATACGCAGCTACTGCTTTATACACTTAGTCGCAATTTTTATTCGGGTTTAAGATGGGTTTTTTTTTTCTTTATCATTTTGTCAGTCGTATTTATAGGGGACTAAATTTCGGCTAACACCTTATTAGGATGTCGTGCTAAAGTTATCTATAATCTCAACCACTAAATCAGGACGGACAAATGGCACCTAACTAAAGGGTATTGGGACTGTTTTCGGTCATATATCATTTAAAGCATTGCCCACTAGTCGGTAGTATATTATATTATATTGTATCACGTGACATTGGTTTGGGTTACGCCACCTAGCGTGCTAAGGAATACTTGGATAATGAACTTAAGCCTTCATTGGATTAGTTGTATGGCTTTTTACATGGTTTATATGACCCCTTATGTTAGCCTTACGTTTTCCAAACAACTAAATAGTCCCCAGTCTAATTGACAGTCGATCTGTTCTGTCTGTAAATACGTACTTCGCCAAATGGCCGCTGGTCCCTCGCGGTTTTACGCGGATAGTTTTTGATGTGCCTCCTGCTTGTGTATCGGCGCCTGTGTATTGTACAACGGGCTTATCAGCAGTCTTCATCTATATGGTTATAAGGCGAGAAGAGTCGGTATCATTACATACCATCTTAAGTAAGCCACACTTTCAGGTGACTGGACCGGAGCCCATTGGAGCTGGGGGGTAACTATTTTGTATATTGATAGTCCCCAGCTCACACCTGTAGAAACATGTACAGTCAAATTACCACAAGTTATGCATGCTAGCAGTCTTGTATTCGTTACGAGGGAAAACTTTCTTGCTTTTGAAGGTCTCCGCAAAAGTTTCAAACTTTTTCGATGGATCCCTGTTCCATCATTCAGAGGGGAAATATAGCAATAAAATGTATGTCTCGTTAAAAACACATTGAAACCTTTTTCTAAAAGCTGTTCTTCTCTTCCTGATTTCCCCGTAGGGTTATTTTTATTCAACGGTCGGGTGGCCTATTTATTTCCATGTGTAACTGGAAACGTGAAATTGCCGCTCTTAAAAAAGAGAAAAAAGTTCCGGATTATAAAATTGCTGAACACATATCTCATAAGATGAATAATAATAAAAAAAAAATAATAATAAAAAAAAAAAATGGAATATATTCAACTTAAACTTTTGTGATTAGCAAATATATTTTATTGACATTTAAAGTTTGGAGGCGACTAACATCACATTTTAAACTGACGAAAAAGCATTGCATTCACCATATAACTTAAATCTCATTGCTCGGCGATCTCGGGCTGAGAGTTAGATATAGGAACCTGTGCTGAGCGTATAAACATTTACCATATAATTTAAACTTTGTTCAGCGATCTCGGGCTTAGAGTTAGATTGGAACCTGTACCGGGCGTAAAAATATTTACCATATAACCTTCAAATATTACTCAACAATTTCGAATTGAGATTTAGATTGGAACCTGTGCCGGGCGTACAGACAAACCCGGTTAGTCACTACCCAGAGAAAACAATAAGCCACTTCTTCAAGGTCTTATATATATCGAAAGGAAACGTGATTCGTGTAAAGCGCAGGCTGTGTGACTAGTTTCTAGTCGTGGAAATAACACTGGACTTTCTCATTAGTCATGGCCATCACGTAAAACTTGTTTCATACGAAAAAATGTGTTTCCACGACAAATTGTTCACTCGTAAAATTAGAGAGAAAGAGAGAGAGAGAAAAAAAATAAAACAATATGATAAAGAGACAGTAATTGGCGATAATTTTCATTCGTGTATATGTTGAAAGCCGTTAAACTGGTTTCAAATCCCGCACAATAAGCTTTCCTATTTTTCATATGTTTGTTCATTCAGTTCAAAGTATTAAACTGCATGTGAAACGTAGCGCATTAATATTTGAGCGAAAACAAAAAGTAGTCCTTTGGGTATTTGCGAGAAACCAATTAATACATTTGTCTGTTATGGAACATATAACCTTAAATATACATGCTGCATAATTTATTCTGTATAACCTGGGTTGGGAATACAGGTCAATGTGGACCATTTCGTTGTTTTGATCGCTTTAATGGTCCTTCGTAATTCGATGACTTTTCAACAGTAGCAGGGACATAAAGCACATCCTTTGAAAGTAACATTCCTAAGAAATATTACGTTTTTGCATATTTAAAAAAAATGGTAATTCTCATTTTATCTTTGCAAAATAAACGTCAAGCATATGATCTTATATTGTGTACAATCTTACACATGTTTTCAGTTTGTTATTGTTCAGGGCCAAGCTTCACAATTAATCAATGCGTACGTTGAACTTATTAAGGCCATAGCAACGCTATGTCTTTAGTGCTGGTCGTCATGGTAATTCGTTTTAAGTAAGGTAAGTACAGTTTGTGTTACGTGCCCCATGAATTAAAAAAAGTTGACAAACACATCGTTTGGATTACAAACTTTTGAAAATCTTCGTGTTCAAGGAAATTATCAAGGAAACTTTTTAGAAAGTGAATTAGAACAGTGGTTTCCTTGTTTTGGGAATAACACTTTCAATATGCTATTCGATGACTAACACTGACGGTCTTGGGTTCAATTCCTGGACGGATTTCAACTTGCCAATTTTTGGCCAATTTTTTTTTAACTAGAATATTCTTAAACTAATAACGAAAGGGATATCCTAAAAATATGGAAAATACTGCTCATAAGCAACTTTTTCTCGAGGGAAAAACGGAAATAAAGTAAGCCTTTGGTGGCAGGTTCAGTGATAATTGACATGTGGTTTTTGATTGCCCTTAGATATATGCCCGCAATTGTTCAACAGCTCAGCCAATCGATCTATTGTCGGTTGAGATGATTCAATGGATTGTCACCCACGCTGTCTGAGCGGACACCAAGAGAGCTAATCAGATGGGCCGGATCTTCTATGTTAAACCATGATATATCCATATCAGATTGATTTACATAGACTAATTGTTTACATTGAAAAAACATTCCCCCCACATCTTAGGAAAAACTTGTTGAACATTTCTACATCTAACCACCAGCGGAGTATTACATAAGTTAAAAGGACCTAAATGTAGTTCCGAAAGCTTCATGGATCATCCTAAATATGTTAATAAAAATTTTGTATTACAAAGTTCCTTCCATAATATTTGTAATGATTTTTTCTACACTGTACTATGTATACCAGATGTGCTGGGAACGTTATGTATAAGTCATGTATTCTCTTTGAAAAATCAACTCATAGGCTGTTAGAGTTAAATGCATGGAAATGGAGGATAAGGTTAACTCTAATAACCATTTAACAGTTGCATTTCAAGAAAAGAGCAGTGGTCGAAGGGAGGGGGAGAAGGCACGTTGAATGCAGATTGGCGGGAGATATGTTGAGATATGCCCCGAAGAGATATCTGAACAATGTAAGATTTGATTAAAGATATGGAGACGTCAGTGTGGTGTCGTGGTGCCCGGTAATCAACCCCCTCCCCTCCACTCAACCACCACCCACCTTCTATCAAGGTTAAAGCGTCCCACAGACTATAATACTAAGTTTTCAATAGTGTCATAGTAGGTCGGGCGGATCGGCCCGGTCCTGGGGCGACCATTGTTCTCTATCTCTTCACTGTTTAATGAGAAAAACACTACACTACATTATTCCTTGTTACTCAATATGGCTTTGGAGTGTAAGAAATACTAACAGACTGTATTTGTTGACAGTTATGGCATGGGAATAACTGCCGACTTAACGGAACTCGGGTATCTGATTCCGTCAGTGAGAAACACGCCATTTACTTTATATACAAATGCAAGTGTGAACACCAACACTAAACGTGTTCCGGATTAATCCGTTTATACTCCTTTCGTTTACAGATTCTTCTCTCTGTAATAACAAAAACTTGAAACACAATTAGAAATGACAATTTATATTAAGTAGAGTAAACTCACATATATACTCAGGCTTATCCACGTGAATCTTGTATTGGTCGCACGTTTGATCTACTTTGTGAAATTCATCAGTGAAAACAATACAATTTATATAATTGTTTTCAACTGGTCAAGTTGCTTAAGATTGACAAAACAGGTGCTGAAACTTTGCGGAAAGAATTCCCAATGTGCATTAAACTCATACCATCAGTCAATTTATATTTCATTGTTTGCTTTTGAGATTCGCTTCATTTCACAATTTACATAAGTCTGAATTTGAATCCGAAGGTTTGAATTGTGTGTAACCCTGTGTTGGTGTGAGTTTTGTTTGTTTGATTGGTGTTTAACGTCGTACTCAAGGGTAGTTCACTTATATGACGACGGATTGTCCACCTCACACTGAACCTAGCCTTATTACTGTGGGAAACCGGAAGGAAACCTCGTAAAAAACACTCCGGCGATTGCCGGAGCCACAACATATGACTCGTTCCTATACCTGATGGTCGACAGGCGGACTCAATCCGGTGAACGCGGTACATTGAAGCAGGTTCAGTTAAGTATGCACACACGCTATACCACTGAACCACAACCGCTGGCGTTTTAGTGTGAGCACATTTTAGAACCATAATTTAAAAATGCAGAGACAAAAGTTTTACAATATACATTGGAGTTATCAGAAGATAGCATTCAATCAGGAGATCTCAAAAAGTAAATAAAATAAAATTACAATAAGCACGGCAATTTAATACGTAATTTTACAGATGCTAGATCAATTGATTTATATATCCGGGGAATTCCCTGGTCGGGTTTTAGATACTGGATAATAACGTTCTCAGAGTAAGCACTCATTTGGATGGGGATGTTGGTGCTCTCATATCTAGGGAACGGTTTCCAAAAATACTTGATGAGACGAGAATTATCCTTAAAGTCGCCCTAGAATTTTTTTTACTTTAATTATGGCTGTAATTTGACATAACATATTCAATTGTTTCTTTTGTTATGTTTTCATTTGAAGTTAATCAGCAAAACCAAAATGTGTCCAACCTCGTTATGGAATCATTATATAAGCTGTTTAGGATACAACAATTGGTCGTTGAATATAACATGTTATGTTGAATATGCAGTGAAAATCGATCTTAGGCTATGACTAGCTTAAACATAACATTATGTAAATGTTCTGATGTATTTTGTTAAAATTGACAGCTTTAACAGGCGGGGTAAATTTGTATATAGAAAATGACAGCTTTAACAGGGTATATTTGTACATAGAAGTGAATATGTAGTGAAAACAGATCTTAGGCTATGACTAGCTTAAACATAACATTATGTAAACGTTCTGATGTATTTAGTTAAAATTGAAAGCTTTAACAGGGTAAATTTTTATATAGAAAATTACAGCTTTAACAGGGTAAATTTGTATATACAAAATGACAGCTTTAATAGGGTAAATTTGTACATAGAAGTAACAACATTGATAGGGTAACTTCGCATGTAGAAGTAACAGATTTAATATAGTAATTCACATATAGAAATGATAGTATTAAAGGGATATTTCCCATATAAATGTGAATGTTTTAACAGTGTAAATTCTTATATAGAAATGACAGTTTTATAGGGATAAATCCTCAATAAAAAGTGACAATTTGATTGGCATAAATTCTCATAAAGAAGTGACATCTGTAATAGCCTAAATTAACACACACACACACACATATATATATATGTATATATATATATATATGACGGTTTTAATGGTGGTGAATTCTCAAATATAAGTTACCACATTCATAGCCTTAATTTTTTCCTAGACAAATTCTCAAATATAAGTTACCACATTCATAGCCTGAATTTTTTCCTAGACAAATTCTCAAATAGGTAACAGTTTTAATGGGAAAAATCCTTATATAGGTGACAGTTTTAATAGGAAAAATTCTTATATAGGTGACAGTTTTAATAGGAAAAATTCTTATATAGGTGACAGTTTTAATAGGAAAAATTCTTATAAAGGTGACAGTTTTAATAGGATAAATTGTCAAATAGGTAACAGTTTTTAATGGGATAAATTCTTACATAGGTGACAGTTTTAATGGGATAAATTCTTATCAAGGTGACAGTTTTAATGGGATAAATTCTTATCAAGGTGACAGTTTTAATGGGATAAATTCTTATATATAGGTGACAGTTTTAATGGGATAGATTATCATAAAGAAGTTATTGTTTTAATGGGATAAGTTGTCATAAAAAGTGACACTTTTAATTGGATAAGTTCTTATATGGGAGTGACAGTTTTAATAAGGTAAGAAAGGGACTGTTGTAATAGGGTAACTTCTCATAAAAAGTGCCAGTTTCAATAAGGTAAATTTTCATAAAGAAGTGACAGTGTTGATAGGGTAAATTCTTATAATGAAGTGACAGCTGTGGTAGCCTAAATATATATAAATATGTGGCAGTTTTATGGTGGTAAATTATCAAATGTAAGCGAGAATTTTAATAAGGCTAATTTTTACATCGAAGTCAAAGTTTAAATGAAATAAATTCTCATATTAATGACAGTTGCAATGGGATAGATTCTCAAAAAGAAGTTATTGTTTTAATTGTATATTTGTTATACGGAATTGGCAGATTTAATAGGATAAATTATCAAGGGAAAGTTTTAATAACGTAAATTATCAAAATAGTGACGGTTATAACAGCGTAAATTACCATAAAAAGTGGTAATGTTATGTGATAAATCCTGATATAGAATTGACATTTCTAACAGGGTAAATTCTCAGACAAATATTAGTTTTAATGGGATAAATGATTATAAAGAAGTGATTATTTTAATGGGGTAACTTCCCAAATACATGTAATAATGATAGGTTTATCGGTATAAATTTACTAAATCAGAGCGATAGCATTGATGAAGTTATCCTCGAAACAACGTACGGCTTTAATTGAGGCGATACTCGAAGATTTTATCACCATATATACGGCTACAATGTACAGCGAATTGAATTACTTCAAATCGACATCGTCCGAAAAAAACTAATATTAAATGCTTGCGTAGCTCTAAAGAGCATTACAAAGTTGTTCATATTTGATGTGCACGCACTTATTAAATGAATAAATATTCATGCAGAACTTTAGTTTTTTATACTTTTTTTAAAAACAAATTTCACTTATTAAGCCATGTTTTAGATTTATGAAAGTACTGTTTATTTCTTACTCAAAAGACAGAATAAATATTTTCTCATCATGTCATCACACTTTCTATGTCAGTTTTTAGGTCGTAAAAATATTTCGGAAGTGCTTTGAGCTACTTAAGTTAGCTTCGTGCTCTTCATCATTGTATTGTGTTACAATTTTCAGCTATTTTATTCTATGTTAATTTTTAATATGTGCTTATCCAAATTATGACTGTGGGTATTTAAGTTTATAGTTTATCGTAAGTATTTTCGTTTAAAAAGGTTAAAGACTTGTAATCATAATTACGTTAAAAATATATGCATTCAGATGACATTTCAAATAGAGAAATAAACGAGTGTAATTACTTTAATCTAGTATTAAAATGACCTCAAACCACTTGACCCATACCTTAACTCGTCAGATTATCTTCCTGCCACGCGCACAACAACATTTAAACTTTAGGCAATCTCCATTTAATACCTAATTAATTGGACAAATAGCGGATCGGATAGATCACGTGACCTTTCATCATCACTAATTTGTTTGTGAAATGATCATGGACACGCGCACTTAACAATTACAGGCATTTATATGTATACATATTTGATAAACTGTTGGCCATTTATGGAACTGGTTAGTGCAAACTGCGTTTAATAGAATCGGTTTAACTTATGAATAACATTTACTGTGTCATTGACGTTTAAGTTTCAAAAAAATTTATTTGTGTCTTTTCGTTGTTTTTTCGTGTTTAATTCATCAAAAAATAAAATATTGACATTCAAAGCAAATGCATTTAAATGAAAGAATTAAAATAAAAATTTACATTTATCCTGCAAGATGAGTCCGAATCGTTGTCCGTTCAGTGTATTACATCCCGTTTACATAAAAGTTGGACCATTATCCCATTGCAAACGAACGAGATTAAAGACCAAATTCTGAAAACTATTTTAATTGCCAGCTGTTTGCAATACACTGCCTTGCCTTTGAATTACATCCATATAGAATTGATTACCATTAGAAAAACATCACTCAGGCATATTTCTACAAATGTTCTTCCTTGGTACATTTAATACAAAGTGTTGGTTGTTAGAGATATTATCTACTTATCATTTATTTCATTTGAGAAGGAGTTTGAATCGTTAGAGTAATAACGAGACAGTCAAATAATGGCCAACCATAAAATACAATAGCATGGGTAAATTGGTAAGAGGCGACAATACCAGACGGCTTGTCTTTGACGTTTATATCGTGATGGAACAAAGCTCTAAAGGTGTCCAAACCAGTCGTCCGTGATGCATCGTACACTCAATTAACACACACAATTCAATTCAATAATCGCAATTGTCTTACAGATTCATATATGAAGCATAGAGAGAGGGAGTTTTTTCTCTGAGACTGGCACCATGCTGGCAATACATGTAAGCTGCATGGCCATACAGCCCGCGCCAATCGATGGACCGATTGTCTAGCCTCTCCTTGTGAGCTCTTCAACGTAAATTGCACTCAGTAATCATCCAAGTTAATTTGATCCCCTAGAAAAGTGGACACTTATGCTTTAACGACGGTCGCTCGACATTAAATCACCTGGCAAGGCAATCCAAGACAAGTACGCTTTGCCATAGAAATCTTTTAACCTCGCCGTGTATTTATTTACGCAGTCTGTGGTAGAAGGCCATCCAGGTAAACACGCGATTTCAAGCTTTTAAACAAAACCATTAAGGCAATATGAGTAATTCCAAAACCTATTAAAGACTTCATGCCCTCGGTAGACATAAAATCTCATCAAGTCCAATTTGTGGCAGTATGAATAGAGCTAGACTAACCCAGAGCCGTGTCTCAGTCAATGAACATTTCAATCAAACAGACTCACTTATAAATATCGAGGGAAGAATCTTATTTGACCATCAAATCGAAAATTCAGCAACACCCTTTGAACTTTATAGAACTTTAGAATTCATAAAAAAAATACCAAACTTGCTTTTAAAATATATTCGTGTAATAAATTCTCAGGCTTTTTAAAAAAGGACCAATGGCTTTTACATTTTACGGGATAATTTCTTCAAAAAGCTTCGTAGCGGCGACATTTGAAAGCAAGTTGAACTATGATAATAGTAAGAATCGTTTAAAACACAGACTTGGGGAAATGAACGACTCGAGCAAATGCGTCGTAATGTATCTTTCACATTTCCCAAGCTGGAAATCAGCAGGGCCGTTTTTCTTACTCAATGTTGCTTATTTCCTCAAACATTTACTGTAATATTTCGTTTCTTTCGCCAGATGGAAAATACATATTTTTAGTTTGTGTTATATACTCTCCCAGCATGAATGGTATTGTAGCAATGAAGAACAAGTATTCATTGGTGCCAAAAGTTAACGATGTATGTCCACATGATTTGTTTTCTTGAGCCTTAAATGGAATGAACAGATCCAAAGGCGTTCTATTAGTGTGGACTCCACTCCATTAAACATGACTGAATCTGTGACATTTAAATTCTGTTTATTTATTTTTCCTCTGGCTGTCCACGTCTTTGAAACTGTGACGAGCTGGAATGTTGTAGACGTCTGGAAGCAACGATCCGATTCTGCACAGTATCCCATTTTTCACAGTAACCAGTGTGCGACTTTAAGAAAGCATCTGTCAAATGTTTGATTATTAAAGACAATATGAGTTTCCTTTATTATATTTTTATACGTTTAATAAATAAAATTGGCACTAAATTAATATCCTCTGTGTGTGTCGCATATACTAAAGGATAGGTCATCCCCGTTCCAATAATTTCCATGATATCTTTGAAATACATAAAATATTTATATAATTTTATAAAACATTACAAAAATAATTTAAATATTACACGGACAATTTGTACTTTTTCAAGTTTAATTTGGTCCTACAGAGAGATTTGATAAAATCATAAAAGATGGTGATAATTTGTTTAGTTTGTTATACATTTTAAATGTTTATGTTAATATTGTATGATTATATATTAATTGTATTATTATTTGTAAACGTAAACGTAAATAACGATGTTAAAGATTTTGTATTTTGAAATTTAAGATTTGGTAAAGTATTCCACCTATATATAAGGCATAATTTATGTGGATTTTGTTTTAATTAATAAAATCGATTTAATTTTTATATTTATCGATTTATGTGCGAAGAAAGTCGTCGCGAGAAGAAAAAATTCACGTTTTCTATAGTAACACTGTCTGGTTTGTGGCATGTAGATCTGTTCAGAATGGCGTTTAATTTTCCCTGCTTCCTCAGCCTGCCTTGTTTTGATCTTCATCACCGATAACCCTCTCTTACTCTTCCAGGGGTCTGATTTCCAGGAATTTTCAGCAAATTCTAGAGATTTCATTGGGATAAAATATCTCGACACGCACTGGATCCCAGGAATACTATAAATAGACGAATGTTTGACAGAATATAATTCTACAGCAAAATCCATAGTACCATTTGGCGAATCGTCTCGACTGTGCCTGATATAGGGTCAGAAATCTATGATGAACTTTCTCGTAAATTCTTCTCTCTCTCTCGTTAAAAAAACGCTCTCTTAAATAATCAAGAACGAACTTATAAAACGTTTCTTTTTAAAAAATTGATACATATTTATCAATGCAACTGTCACAGAATTTAATTACAATGAGTTTGAGCAATGAAACGATTGTTGTTTGATTGGCGTTGTCGAACTTAGCCACGACCTTTAATTTTTTTCGTGCCTGATCATCTCTGGTGTTAGGCAGGAACAAATCGTGTAAGAGGTCACATCAAAATTATGCCTGACACAGACAAAAGAAAAAAAAAAATAGCTGACCAAATCGAAACAAATAATTCTATAACGAAATTGAATATAACTGCCCAGCAGTATTTGTGAAAAAAACTTTTCAAAATGAATGAAAAATATCGTAATTCTTTTTCACCCAATCGTTCCGGTACAAATATATTTCACCATAAAGCAAATTATGGTAAGATTAAACAGCCAAGGGGCTTTTAATTTAAATGTCTTCGGAGTCCGTCCTTTATAAGATTTCCATTACGTGATTACACTTGCATCCGGTTCACGAGACTGTCGTCTGCCTATACATCCGTGACTTACAAATATAGAACTGTATTACAACATAAAAGGAACATGTACACCAATCAGCTTATACATCACAAGAGGTAGCTACTTTTTTGTTCGCTTGGGGTAAACGCTGTACTTAATTTCAATTCACACGGTGGGATATGGCGAAGCCGCTTTCGACACCATCGACAACGAACATACATATGACAGGACAAATACAGAACGTCCATAGGACGTGATTTAAAAGGCACCACAAGGGGATCGGCTTCATGTTAGCTCTGAGAGCACCAGGGCAATAGGAAGCTCCCTCCACCCTTCTGTCAAGAGGCAAATAAGAAAAGGGTTTTCACAAAGAAAGAAGGGGAAGGAACATAGTTTACCTCTCCGCCAAAAGTTTTCCTCTCAACCACAGTGTCTTCGGCAGCCCGGACGTATTGCTGATGATCTCCCGCGTAAACTATTGAATGGCACAAGATAAGCTAACAAAGGTCAGAAAGGGACATACAATACAATCTAAGTACAACACAAAGGGTATATATTGTCATAAATATAACACATTTATTCGTACACTGCACTTCGAATGTGTTCGATTGCCATGTGTGAATGGATATGACTCACTCCGCTTCAATTATATACATTAAGCTCTCTTGATTCGATGAAGATTTGAATCCTCTATCCGACAATTTATTAAATAATCAGCGACGGGTTGTCAGATGAACCCGATTAGTCTTCACTCCGGTTCAATTCTATGTCAACACGGAGAAATTTTCACCCTTTTAAAAAGTCAGTTAGGGACGCGGAGAGCCCAGTTTGAGTCCAGACTTGTTTCTAGGGAAATAACAATACGTCAGGAAACAAACACGGTCATTATTGATACTTATCCATCAATCGTCACAGAAAGGTTTTTGAAACTAAACAAACTAAGTAATTTCAATAACCCGATCATATAGAGATCAGATAATACTAGACCAGTTTACATACATGTCAGTGTTCATCAAGTGAAGAAAGCGCTGTAACTTTGGGACAGCGAGCAGCGAATTTTGGATGTGTATTTTCATGGCATTTAAGTTAACTCAGTACTGTTTGACTTGGGTGTGGAGGGGGGTGATGGGGTGGGGGCAAATACAACAAGTGAGAGTCAGAAACAAATCAAGATGTTTGATGTTTTCATAAAAGTTAAATTTGGCTATATTATCGTGAGCATCTATGGCTCTATCGGTGCAGTGTCGCCAATGTCAGCCAAAGGTCCCGGTTCAGCGAGGGCATTGTCAGCTAAAGGTCACGGTGAAACGTCGCCAATGTCAGCTAAAGGTCCCGGTGCAGTGTGGGCAATGTCAACAAATGGTCACAGTGAAGCGTCGCCAATGTCAGCTAAAGGTCCCGGTGCAGTGTGGGCAATGCCAGCCACAGGTCCCGGTGCAGTGTGGATAATGTCAGCCAAAGGTCCCGGTGCAGCGTCGCCAACGTCAGCCATATGTCAAAGGGCGATGTGGACAATGTGGACAATATCAGTCAAAGGTCACTGTGTAGTGTGGGCCATGTCAGCAAAAGGTCACGGTGCAATGTGGGCAATGTCAGCCAAAGGTTTCGGTGCTATATGGGCAATGTCAGTGGAAGGTGTCGGTACTTTGTGGATAATGTCAGCGGAAGGTCCCGGTGCAGTGTGGGCAATGTCAACCAAAGGTCCCGGTGAAGCGTCGCCAATGTCAGCTAAAGGTCCCGGTGCAGTGTGGGCAATGTCAACAAAAGGTCCCAGTGAAGCGTCGCCAATGTCAGCTAAAGGTCCCAGTGCAGTGTGGGCAATGCCAGCCACAGGTCCTGGTGCAGTGTGGATAATGTCAGCCAAAGGTCCCGGTGCAGCGTCGCCAATGTCAGTCACATGTCAAAGGGCAATGTGGACAATGTGGACAATGTCAGCCAAAGGTCACTGTGTAGTGTGGGCCATGTCAGCAAAAGGTCACGGTGCAATGTGGGCAATGTCAGCCGAAGGTTTCGGTGCTATATGGGCAATGTCAGTGGAAGGTCCCGGTGCAGTTGGCCAATGCCGACAAAAAGTCGCTTAGTAAGAGGCTTTCCAATGGCTGTCTTTACAATTAGAAAATGTATACAAACGATTCCTTTTCGAATAAACTTTTTGGGGAACTTTGTTCCAAAATACTCGAGGATATTTCTGGAGCATATTGATTTTGACCTTTTTCCCCTTTAAACAGATCATTTATCAGCTTAATCGAGGAAGGAAAACTGGGTAGTAGATTTATCCAGAAAAACTTCGACTTCGGCTGGTTGCTGGCATATCAACCCACATACGGTCCGAGGAATCGAACCCACGACCCCTAAGGTGAGGGGGGTGGGGGGTGGGGGGGGGGGGGTATCATTAAACAAAGAAACATTTGTAAATTATAACAAAGCCTCCTAGTTGCGTTTATCCCATATTGTGGACATTTTTATTAGTGCATATTGAAGATATTCAGACAAATAGGCCTACACGCTATTTGAAATATCATGTGAGTTAAAGCGACACGTACCCATAATGCTAAACCTATAGGTGTTGAATCAACGTCTTACCTTAATTTTTAGAACTACATATCACGTCACGTGACGGGCCCGTAGGTCGAGTCATGTGATATATCACATAAATCATTCCACTTCCGGGTACCTCCTACATACTTTCTATTTTTCGCATAAGCGGCATGTTAAAAAGATGCCAATTCTTCTTCTCAGTTTTGTAGCTGCACCTAGCGAGAAATATAACTCTGAAAACTTGATAGTCAAACCATAACAACATCCTTTGAACGAGGTTCTAGGAAGTCGAGTATAAGAGAACGAGACTTCCTTTATTATGAAAACCACCTAATTTTTGGGCAACGGTGTCAGATGCCGACTTGGTATGTTTTAAAACTGACCCAAACCTTCTGTTTTTCTCCGTTGCTATGTGTGGTCACATTATCACGGAATTCATCCGGCAAATGTTAAATGCTACATAAATATATATTATATGTAATGTTGTTATGCAAGATGGGATTTCAAATGTCTAGGTCATGGGCCCAAATGTGTTGGTATGAACTGTTCTGTTTTTGCATTCCACTGCTGTGTGCCCTGTCTGGTTGCTTAGACGTCAAGACCGCTCTCTTAGACATAACCACACCGGCTTCTAGTCCTTCACAAACACACAACACGCTTACAATAACACTGGCTGGCGAGACGCACAGACACTCCGTCCCTGTTCGGTAATTTCCGTAAATAGACCCCCTAATTAATAAAAACAATATCGAATTGCAATCAAATGGCATGCGCAAATATTGACCATAGCACCCGTGTAAATCAGACGACAAGCTGAGATGGCTTTCAAGAACTTAACCAAACAATAAACTTCACAGCAGTAAACTTCCTCCGCGATTATTGGCCCACATAAAGACAAAATAGTGCCCGGACAGAATACACTGTACAATTGTATACAAATATATGTATACAGTCTCTCGATGAATTAAGCTAGTAAGTAGGCCAAAGTCACTCTTTGTTTGGCATCGGATTTATATCTTAAAGCACCGGACCCGTATAAAACTTGGTTATTTTTTCAGTTATATAAAGGTTGTGCCCGATATTCTATTTTAAAATGTCGAAATTTATGAGTTTACCACGGCAAAATTGTAAAGGTTTAACATTTAAATGTAAATGTATGTAATCAGACAGTTTCATGCCTTATCGCTTTGCATCAACTGCTACTATTAAAAACAAATATTCACAATACTCCCCACCGAAACGGTAAGTCCCCGCACTAATTTGATAGAAAAATACAGGGAATAAAGATAGAAATGTGGTTTGGCTTGATCAGTGCACCATGGAAGAGTTACCAATCCAGTTACAAACCAAATCTGCTCAAACGGGATTATGAAAAACACTGTGTTGGTAACTGCTGATTCAGGTTCAATCTATTTCTATGTTTTCATCCCATTCAAGTATTTACTATCCCTAAGAACGACGTTGATTTTTTAAAAATATTTTAGTTAGACACCCAGCAATGTGTTTTGACATCATCAATTGCACAACTTCGGACACACTGGGTTTTTTTTCCAGTAATATTATGAAATAAACCTACATCATGTGATAGTTCGGCATTTAACCTTTATTGTCTATCTGTATTGTCAGTGGCGTCGAGGGCGGCTGAACCCATTGTGTACGCACGCCATTATGTGAGTGAACTACACCAAGCGCAGCGTTTTATCCCACTCAAACAAACGAACAAGCCAGGTCTGTTTCGGGAATGAGGAAGTATAACACGTACAGTTTTTGACATAATATGGTATACTTAATTGCTATCGGAAGAGGATACCGGAATGACGTGATATTATTCGTCGTTTTTGTTGGTCAACCGACTTGTTGTTTTAACATACTATACGAGATACGGAGAAAAAGTTTTAATATCCTGGACGTCTGCCCCACACGATACATATTACAAGAAATCATTTGGTAATGGGAGCCTACTTAACGTATATACTGGTATCCTCCGCCCTGTAACGTTTGGGTACTTTCTCTAGTGCCTAATTGTTCCGTATAAGACACAACACGGGCAGCCAATCGTCAGTCATTATATTGCAACTCATCAGGAAAAAATACGAGGTGAAGTGTTTCGAGGCCAGGCATTGGTTCCGGCCAACCAGAAGGTCCGGGTTGGTCTCACAAAATGCTGTAGGGTATCAACCTCTCGGACATATGTCCCTCTTGCGTCTATCAGTATCTATAAAGACCGTTTGTTTAGTGGAAATCCGCCTCGAGACCTCCATTATTCCCCTGACAGTTTACACAATACAGGCGACAAGAAAACAAGGACCCGGCAGACGCATCGCCACAAACCAACATACACGCACAGAAAGGAATGTAAATCATTAGTCAGTACTGAAAATGTCTCTCCGAATGTGATCCTCGTACCGGCTTCTCTCAGACTGAGGAATTTAAAATATTTACACATATCACTTCCTGGAAAAAAAAAATAGTATTAAAGGTTTTGAAAGTGATGATAATTTTTAATAAAAAATTTAAACGAAAGTAACATCGACTCAAAAGCAATGAAGTGTATATATGGCATATAATATGGCATTAATAAGCTTAACACTGCCCTATACAGATAGGAGTCATATCTACCTGAGTCGGATACAAGCAGATGACATCTATATCGATCAAGAACCACTGGAAAAAAACTTGATTATTTATGTAGTAATTTGGAAAATTCAATAAAAAAATTGAAAGAGAAAAAAAAAATGATAACAAATGGCATACCTTCAAAGACAGATGAAGTAACAACGAGCTATTGTCATATCACCCAAGGTTTTATACTACAAATAAAAAATTGCAATTACGAATCAGTAGAACACCATTCAATTATTCGCCGGGAATGCTGCCGACTTGCGCACTTCTCTCAAAGGTTGTTCTTAACTTATAATAAGGAACATGCGCCGTGGGTTAGAACCGTTACTTCTCGGTGTTAAAACAGAACCTTACTGTGGGGTTTGGTGAATGTTGTACCCAACACCTTGACATTTAATATAAACAAACTGCAACCGGTCACACTAGATATTGTGTTAGAAAAGCAACGATATTTTGATTTTAGTTTAGCGTAACTTTCTCTCTCGGTCTCATTAAAAATAAATTGACGAACATTTACAAATGTTTTTTATTGCAAGTTAGGTGTAGTGTAACGTCCAAAGTCATGTAGGGTTAGGTAAAGTGTTACGTCCAGAGTTATGTGGGGTTAAGTTAAGTGTTACTTGCAGAGTTATGTTGGGTTGTGTTAAGCGTTACGTCCGGCCAAAGTTATGTACAGTTAGGTGGAGTGTTACTTCCAGAGTTATGTAAGGTTTACTTTAGTGTTACGTCCAGAGTTATGTGGGGTTAGGTTAAGTCTCACCTCCGGAGTTATGTACGTCCAGAGTTTTGTAGGGTTAGGTTAAGTGTTACCTCCAAAGTAATGTACGGATAGATTTAATGTTACGCCCAAAGCTATGTGCGGTTAGCTTGAGTGTTACCTCAAGAGTTATGTACGGTTAGGTTTAGTGTTACGTCAAGAGTTATGTACGGTTAGGTTAAGTGTCACCTCCAGAGTTATGTAGGGTTATGTTTAGTGTTACGCCCAGAGTTATGTATGCTTAGGTTTAGTGTTACGTCCAGAGTTATGTAGGGTTAGGTTAAGTGTCACCTCCAGAGTAATGTAGGGTTATGTTTAGTGTTACGCCCAGAGTTATGTAGGGTTAGGTTAAATATACCTTCAGAGTTATGCACGGTTAGGTTAAGTGACACCTCCAGAGTTATGTAGGGTTAGCGGGTTTAGTGTTACGTCCAGAGTTATGTAGGGTTATGTTTAGTGTTACGCCCAGAGTTATACAGGGTAAGATTTAGTGTTACGTCCAGAGTTATATATGGTTAGGTTTAATATACCTTTCAGAGTTATGTACGGTTAGGTTAAATGTTACCTCCAGAGTCATGTACCGTTAGCTTTAGTGTTACATCCCCAGTTGTGTAGGGTTATGTTTAGTGTTACGTCCAGAGTTATGTAGGATGAGGTTTAGTGTTACGCCCAGAGTTATTTAGGGTTATGTTTAGTGTAACGCCCAGAGTTATGTAGGGTTAGGTTAAGTTTTACGTCCAGAGGTATGTAGGGTTAGGTTAAGTGTTAAATCCAGAATTATGTAGGGTAAGGTTTTGTGTTACGTCCAGAGTTATATAGAGTTAGGTTAAGTATTTCCAGAGTTATGTAGGATTTGGTTAAGTGTTACGTCCAGAGTTATATAGAGTTAGGTCAAATGTTAAATCCAGAGTTATGTACGGTTAGGTTAAGTGTAACCGCCAGAATTCTGTAGGGTTAGTTTTAGAGTTACCTCCAGAGTTATATAGGGTTATATTTAGTCTTATGTCCAGAGTTATGTAGGGTTAGGTTAAGTTTTACGTCACGAGTTAAGTAGCGTTTGGTTAGTGTTAGGTCCAGAATTATGTAGGGTTGGGTTTGGATTTACGTCCAGTGTTATATTGAGTAAGGTCCAGTGAATAATGTATGACGTAAGGAGACTCATGCCAGTTGATCTGGTGTTTTCAGTGTGTCGGAAGCCAGTTTGTTTTTCATTATTTACAGTACGATCTGTGACGCAAGGGACTAAGGACAGATGCTTCGGGCTAATCCACCGACAAAGTAGTCATTAAGGAGCAAGAAGCGGACTAATTCAACTTGACAGTAATGTGTGGGATTTAAAGAAGGCAATGTGGAATTACAGTTTGACCGACGACCCAATGTCTGAGAGTCCGCTCAAAGAGAATGGAATGGCATGAAGTAAAATTTTGAGAAAGCTTTGAATTTAATTGAACAAAAGAGATGTGAATTTAGGGAGCACAATGTTCTTTGCCTGTCTCGAGCGACGGCCTGTAATTGACGGTTCTAGCTGATAGCTTATATGGCATGTGTGGTGTAGATAAGATCTGATAGCTCGCCTTGAATCTTTACCTTGTCATTTACGGTGACGGAAATACAGGTATATGGAGCCCTGACCAGCCTCTGGTGGTCAAATAAATGACCACTTCGTCCTGGGTCTTTGTCCCCATCACTGACATGTGATCAACACACCTGGCCATATCACAATACTCACATTGTCGAATTTAATGTAAAGTTAAAAGGTCTTTTCAGAAGATTTTCCTCTTCTTATACCCCAAACTACAAACAGTTACGGAATGACTTAAATGACAAAGCAATCAGTCTTGTGTGATATATATTACCTGTACATTTAGCAATTCTTATTACTATATTGGAATACCCTGTAGGTCCACTGAAGAGATTAACATAATGCACAAGTATAGTGTAATACCGAAAAACGATATCTTCATTTTGACTCATATGTCGGTATTTAGATTTCCGACTAGTGGCATAATAAATGCTGAAATATTGGATCAAAATTTTACTGAATTAGCCTATATTGCTTGTGTATTATGTATAAAAATGCCATCTCATATAACATCGTTATAAGTTCAATATTAAGCTCTGGCGCGAACAATACTTATTGTGAATAATTTTTGTGTCGAAAATACTGTTAATACTTATTGTATTGATGCGCCATTAAATTTTAAAACTGCTGGGTTATCTACATCCTTTATGTCCATTCTGCGAACTATTGTTTTTCTGTAGTTTTCAAACTACGTTTAAAACGTACTTAAACAAATGACTTATTCAATATATGCCGAATATGGGCGTGGTGTACAAAAAACAATCCCCTAAACATGTATTAAATTTATATCTGATAGGGCTCGATAAACCGAGGTACGCCACTTCCACTTAGCATTGTACCACCATTAAATAAATATTAACCATTTTATTTTAAAATTAAACTGTGAATTCGAGTGAACTCAATCACATCTATATAATAAATTCTTCGAATAGACATTTACGAAATAAACCGTGAATAAAGCTAAAGATAATAGAAAAAAAGAAGAAAAATAACAGTCAATTAAAATTTCAAAAAAATATTTGATAGTGATATTTGGTATGAGTTGCAGAGTTAAAACGTTGTCCTCAAACTAAGCTTTCAGCATGAACGCGTTTACACGATAAATTTTGTAGATCAAAGTAATTGTTCATTTTGCATGCCATGTGAACTGTGAGAAATTAAGATGTTATTGAGGCATCATTATCGCCACCTTGGTTTAGACTAACATAATTTACCTGTGATTCAGACCACCCAAGTGGGCTACTATGAACTGCATACTCCTCAACCTGGAGGGCGGTCATAAACTAAAACAAATAAAAAATGCATATATACAAATTTACCAAGTCAGATTATCAGACTAAAGCATGACGCCTTTACTTGTATGACAAATCGTTGTCATTCTTCCGTAAGCCTCTGTAGCTCAGTCGGTTAGAGTGGTGGCCCTACATTAAAAAAATGTATTTTCGCATTTTCTAATCACTCAAATCTATTCACTCAATCCTTCAAGGCCATGACATGACCTTACCTGTCGCTTTAATAAAAAATATATATATGTACATTTATATATAATGCATTACCTTCTGCTTTGGAACTTTATTCCGTCTTTTCGTTTTTTTGTATTATTGTCAACTGTGTTTGAATTTTTGGGTGAATAAAAAATTAATCAATCAAATCAATGAAATTCATTCATTCATCTGCATGTTCGATGTTTAATTCGTTCCCACTGTTTTTATTTTTCGTTGGCGTTATTATTCGTTTATCGGTAATTTTGTCTTATTTGGATTTTTTGCTGTATTTTGCTTCGATTGACATACTTGAAGAATTTAATTTCGTTCACTGACGCATTTTTTCATGCCATGGAAATATCGTTTGCTTGATAAAATTCGCTTTATAAAAATGAAACGTGTCTTTTTTCGAATTAAATTCACTGAGGTATTAAAGTTAAAAAGTGCAGATTTTAAATTTGTTTTCTCCCCCCACGACAGTCTGTGTTTACGTTCATTGATGCGAACATTTACCCACACGACAGAGTGTGTTTACAGTTACTGATGTGGATTTCGCCACATTAGATATAGTTCAATACCCTGCGGTGACTATCATTAGGTGCGATGAAAAGAAGGAAAGAATGCAACTTTATTTTCATTATTTTATTTTAAAGTAACCCGCGTGAATTTATAAACTTGCTTTGTATGTATTCTTGAACGGAGCCATCGTTTACACTCTGCACTATTTTTTATTACACGGAAACCCTTATTTCTTTGTCTTTTACAAAGCGTATGAGATAAATTCACTTTTACAGAGTGCTCAAAACATAGCAACGGTTAGTCAGCTTTGTTGATTGTAAGAAAGGTCCATAACACGGTTTGTACGCATGCCTAAGCCACTTGATTTAAACCGTCGCTGTCTTACCTCCACGAGATTGCGTTTAGACCACTTGGCCATAAACAAGGCCCATCTTGTGAAGTCATATTAAAAGAGTTAGTGACACGATTGGCTTTTCACGCACTTTCTCGTGTAACTTGTCATTTACAGACAATCAGCCGACGTGTTATCTTTAACCTCACGGGATGTTTTACCTACAATAAATGATACATGTAGCCAATAGTGTACTTTAATGGAATAAAATCAATGTCTCTCACTAGAAGTGCCGCGTCAAAGCGAACACGAATTTCGTCTGAGTAAAGGCTCCTAATTTTGTATCTTGACACAGGGTCTCTATAAAAGAAGTGTCTTATTCGTCGAGAAATTAATCACATATAGGCCTAATCTTAACACAACATAATAAAAACTGTTTTATCTTTGTTTGGCCTTGTTCTGAGCTCAAAACAAAGACGCTTTCAGAGGCTCTTGTGTTTATGCATACCTCTATTATGATAAGAAATCAACCACACTGCGAGTGACTTTCATTAACCGTTAATCCTCGCGCCTAAGCTGTTTGAAACAACATTGATACAATCGGGCCGAATGTTATCCAGTGTGCGCGTGCCGCCTGGGTAACTATCTCCTCGGAGGCAAGGCAGCACATTGACCGTCGATCTAAACAAGAGATTTATCAATGTGCCTTCCAGGTACGTCACCAATACATCGCTCAACTTTTACTCATTAGTCGTCAACTTTCTGTGACGTCACGATGAAGGTGGAGCTGTTAGACTTGCAGTGTGTGGACAGTCAGTGACGTTGACATGGAATACCCTGTACGACTTGATTGTACGATGAAGCTCGACATACTTCATATTTCATTCATGTTTTGATAAATAAACAATGTCGATGAAACTGATTGCTAAAAAGGTCTTATTTTAATTCTTATTTTGCTTCCCATCATATGAAATCAATATATTTCAAACAGTTTGTCACGTTTAAACCGATGTTGCATATCCTACATGCGTCCGATAAGCGTATTACCTGTATTCTATTCTCATACCAGGAGTCTTACAATTCTACAGATATATCCTTATAGCATGAAACTGAACTTTTGTGTATTGTTAAAAAATATTTAAAGTTCGAAACAATGTATTTTCCCAAACGCTTGGTTTGTTAGATTGTAAATTCATTTTTTAAAATCTCATAGATTTCATTTAAGTCGTTATATTGCGAGAAAGTTGATTTCGATTGTACCACGCTATCAAATCATTTGGACATCGGGCATATTCTTTATTATATGGTGTAGAAAGGAATAATATATTTAGCAGATGTATTTAGCGGGAACAATTCACGGCTATTTATCTTTTTATTCAGATGACTGGCTACCATGCAAAATAAGTGGTCGTTTTGCTTCAAGGTGTGGCATTAACACACTGAGGGCAGGGAACCTTAGTGAGATAAGATTCCACACGGCGTTAATCTCTCTTAACGAAAACACTGGTTCTGTGAATGTCTCTTGGCTGTCCCTCGATGGTATTTGCCGATTTCCGTAAAAGCTACGGGTCTCGCCATACAGGTCAGAGGGCAAATATCGGCGCTCACGGGCTTTCTTTGAAGGAGGTTAGTGTTGTTTTGGATTTTGAGGGAATCCGAGCTTTGTAATGTTCCAGTTCCGTTTGTGTTCAGCCAGAAGACGTAAGCTAAAACCCCTGTGGTGGTTCTACAGAGCGAAATAAAAGCAAACCGAACTTTTGCAGCGTGTGGTCTTTCTGAGACGGCTTTACAAGTCCACATATATGGTATACCTCAAGGCGCTCTGTTCTATCCTACACTCTTCAATAGACTTGCTTTAGAATAGTATTTCAAAACTTGCCGTATAATCACACAGCCACTGTTTACCAAATTGTCTTCTAGGTTATCGACATAAAACTGAACCATGGGTGGTATAAAATTAGATACTTGTGTGTTGAATAAAAGGAAAAAAGGCTAAATAAACTTGCCTAGTTCAGCCAGTTGCCGACATGCGGGCTTGATTTAAGTTTTTAAGACATTTTTTTGTAATTCTTAAACGATTTGAAAATTAAACAAAACTGACAAGCGCAGATTGTATGTTGTTTTTATGTTCGCTTATTATAATTCAACTTTGAGACTATTTTTAGTTTGCACTTGAACGTTGAGGAGCCAGTAAATCGAATTTGTTGAAAGAAAGATCGGCTACTTTAAAACGAAATCCACAAAGCGAGAAAAACGTATTGTTTTGGCACTCAAAATAGGTTGATTTGATGATGCGCTAGAAAGAGCATCGGGAATGTTTTTCTATAGGTCTCTTCATTTGTCTCGTTGCTGACTGAAAACAAAAAGAAACGTCGCCTCAGTTAAACGTCATCACAGTAAGCTTCATTGTTAAAATAACAACCCAGAATAATGAACACAACGGAAACCATAAGTCAGATAGCATAATTAGATAACACTTACAATTTGATATATTTATAAGTTTTGAATGACGACGAGCACTAGGCCTTAAACTACAAATTAAAAAAAATGCTATGTAAAATAAAATGACAAGAGATGTATAATAAAGATAGAGAGAGAAAAGGCTGCCTTGCGGGCTTCCTGTTTTCACACCAACTGGGGATTGCGCTTTGTTATCTTAAAGCACAGGTCACCTTAAACCGACTGCTCGGGTTAAACAAAAACACACGGCATAACGCAAGGTGTAAACGACAATACGCTATAGGTTGATACTATCAAACTGTGGACAGCAAATAAAAGATGTTGCACTACAATAAACATCACACAATACAAATACCGAGCTCGGGAATGTAGGAGTATTCAAAACAATAAGCCACGTGGCAATAATGAATTTGAATCACGAAATTCCACCCCTGTTAATTTATATAGTAAACCCACAATAAGATGTCTTCCGGGCAAATGGTTATTATAAATGAACCTATCGTTACTTTGTATATTTATTCAGCTTTCGGGAAATTACACTCATTGACATGTATAAAGTTGTGGGTGGATGTCTCTGTTAGTTTTATTTTTACCTTTTACTCTTTGATTGATGTTGTTGTTGTTCTTTATTTGTAATAGTGCAAATCATTATGTCGGAATGCTACAATTTGGACAAGCATCTTGCAAAGCGCAGTTTGTTTGATTTTGTTTGTTTTGTTTGTTTGATTGGTGTTTAACGTCGTACTCAAGGGTATTTCACTTATATGACGACGGATTGTCC
>JARFOD010101808.1:0-16433 GCA_031763545.1 Mopalia muscosa
ATTCACTGTGTAATGCTCTCTATTTAATTGAGCTCTATAATACAGTTTATTATTTAATAAACATGGATTATGACACAGGTCATGAAGTCATGTTTTGCAAATTGTAGCAAATTGCTGTCGAATGCTTTTCGTTGTAAGTATGAGTAATCAATACAGCATGAATGGTGACGAGGAACCCAGAACTCAGTATTATGTGCACAATCGGCTCTTAATACATTCTCACCTTGTACATTTGAGCGGGAAACGCCTCAGGTGACGGGGGGACCCCCAAGAACTTGAAAACATGGCCGACAAACATGATTTATTGGCCAAGCTTTCAATAATTTACGGCTAACACATTCTAAAAAGGATGGATGAAAGTAAGAATTAATATACATTGGCTATTTGGGCTAGTCAGATGCAATTTCTATATGCTGTTTCTGTGAAAAAGAAGCATTTCGAGAATATTGACTTGCTGAAAATGACAATCTGAAAGGCAAAGGGCACCCCTGCTGTCAGAATAGCATGTGCTATATAATGACGGTACCTGGATCTTATCTAGAATAAATGATAATAAAGCTAATGGTTTACCTTAATGCCTTATTAAGAGATACATAATAAGATTGCATATCACAATAACTGTGTAATTTTCAAGTTTGAGCACTTACCAGTATAATTAGCACAGTGCTTTACGGGATCCAGTCCACACCACCCCAAACCAAAACAGCCCCACTTTTAAGGCAAAACGCCCCTAACTTTTACATTTTGGCATGAAATGCTTACTAATTGACAATAAGTGTAGGTGTAAGAACCACTCAATTCGGCCAAAGACAAACAAAAGCTTAGCGCTACCAATTGTACATGAATATTAGTTGTGCCTTACCCAATTACGACGTAACCTTGTTGAGCAGACGCTGCATTGCAGACAACTCGCCTAGACCAAATTTCCCAGAATTATAATCCAGGATGATTTTAAAATCTGAAAGTCGTAACAAAGATAAACAGATCACAAGCACTGTCTTCCCCCTGATACCCCAGTCCTTGAGCAAGCAGTCTGTAGCATATCTTCACTTTTTTCTCTCTCCAGAATATGGGAAACCAGACAAGCCAAGAGAGCAAGATGCATGGGGAACCTCTCCAGAATGATGTAGCCGTCACCGTATCAAAATCCAAGGTTGAATTTCCCTTTGCTGCTAGAGACGGTCATTGCTGTTGTGCTGTGGGGAATACAGTTTACACCTTTGGCGGCGTCATTCAAGGAGAACCTGGAGAAATAACTGAAGTTAATGATTTACTCCTCTTTAATACAGGTGAATTTTTTAAAATAGTATTATAAATACACAAATACACATGTGACAGTTTTGGCTGCAAGTTTGACCTACATTAAAAACAGGTGAAATAATAGTATTACAATTATAAAAAGTTGATCTAAACTCCTAAAGATATTTTTTCGTGAATTCACCAGACCATACATTCCTGTGTTCTCAGCCTCTTTATGGCTTGATTTTGACCAAGATTTTGTGAAAAAAAATTGATGCCCGTGTGTTTTCTGAAACCACATTAACTTTAGATGCTTCGAAGACTTGTCAAATACTCTATAACTTCTATAAGTTGGGACACTCTTATTTTGGGACAGGCCACAGAAATAACATGTAAGATCCCTGTGGTAAAGCCTATTTCTTTGTCCCAACTGCAAGAAGTTATAAGGTATATTGCTCCAAGACTTCGAATGGTATAGCCCCGTGAGGGAGCGGGTGGGCCATGGCCCTGCAGAATACTCCCTCACTTCCTCGGTGGATTGTAAGAGGTGAGAAAAGAGGTTGCTTTCTGTTGCCCTGGTGTTCACAGAGCTAAAAGGTTATGGGAAGCAGATTTGTTTGTAATGTACTGTATTTGTGTCCGTCGTCATATAAGTGAAATACCCTTGAGTATGACTTTAAACAACAATCAAACAAAATAAACAGATCGAATGGTATAAACAAAAGTTTAATCTAATTTGTCTGAAATCAAATAAAACAATTAAAAAGTATTAACTTTAACTAAGCCTGATATCAGAAGTATCGTGTCCAAAATGGTCATTTTTTTTCACTTTTGTATAACTTGGTGTCCAATTTTGACAGTTTTCCTATGTCCTGCTTGTTAAAGTTTCTTAAAACAGGGTGTCCAAATGAGGCAATTGTTCACTACAGGGTGCCCATGTGGACAGGTGTCTGCCTATGCCCTTGTTTATAAAATCCAACCCAAACAAAAAATAATTTATTTCTTCTCAGGATGAGGCTTTTTATCTTTAAATCTATCAAAAAAGAGCTTCCTGTTGCTTTCATACCTAAGATTGCCCCTCGAAGCAGATTTGTTTGTCTTTTTATTGCATCTAGTGATTGTCTTGTCATTGTTGGATTTGAAGGGGGTTTTCCTTTACCCATTGGGTTGGGCCCTGGCTGGCAAGCCCTCATATGAGTTAAATAACTTTAAGTATAGCATCAAACACCAAACCTAATGATGTAAAAGATTTATAGATTACTTTGAAATTGAGGTATTCAAAGCTTTCTTCCTTTTTTTATGTTCTTATTATTTTTTTTCAGAAAATCAAACATGGTCAAAAGCAGTTTCCAAAGGAGAAGTTCCCCGACCGTGTTCAGCTGCATCGTTACAATCCTTGGGGGACAAACTGTATCTATTTGGTGGACTGAGTCACGAAGTGGGATGGCTGGACACCTTGCATGTCTATGACATAGGTATAAACAGTGTTGTTATGTATCAATAAAACAGAACTGATTATAAAAGCAAGAAAAGAAAAAGATGATGTAACAGTAAAACAGAATTGTTAAAATAAGCAACAAACAATTTTTTTTAGTAAATATCTTAAACTATAAAGCTAAATTTGATATAATTTCACATGAGCTTTCCTTTTGGTTTTCCATATTAATGAGGCTAGGTGCAGTGTGAAATGGACAATCCGTAGTCATATAAATAAAATACCTGTGAGTACAACATTAAATCCAATCAATCAAACAAACAATTAATCTGTCTAAGGGTCTGAGTCATTTAAATATCAGTCTTTACATATCAGATGTACTCGAGTAAGCTCTTGCTATGAGAACAGCCGGTTCATTGAATTGTCTAACAAGTGCACAGTGTGGGATAGTACAGATGCTTGATTGTAATCAATTTCTAAAGAATATATTGAATTGCCCAATTCTGGCTGTATATTGAATAACTTTGATGTCAGAGGATTATGAATTGAGGGTAGTTCAGAAATAGCTGCCTGTTGTTAATGGAATTCTCATTTCTGGGGCCTGTTGCTTGAAGTGCTTTCATATTCAAGCCACTATTGCATGTCCAAATGGAAGACACATCTCTAATCCCCTATTATTAATTCCTTCTTCTATTAGCGACTAGTAGTCTTTCAAACCCTAGTGATCCTGTGTTGGTAACATCAAAAAAAGAAGAAAAAAACAAACACTTATAAAAAAAATCTTCAACAGCAAGTTGTTGTCTCATTATTTTATTAATTTTTAACAAATGCCTCCAATTTGTCTTGCACCATTCCCTGTACGTTTTAATATTTAAATTTTTCTTTTTAATAATTTGTTTTGGAATTGTTACTCTGTGATTTTGACATTTTTTTTATATATTTTTTTTTAAAACTGTATTTAGGGAGTCAGAAGTGGAAATTGGTAGATGGTAAAGGTCCCCAACCTTCAGCGAGAGATAAACTCACTGCTGCTGTCATAGGATCCAACATCTATTATTTTGGGGGTTTTGGACCAAAAACACAGGAAGAGGAGGTAATTTCTTGTTTGGCAAATTGCTCATTGGACTTAGTATTTATTTGTTTTTTTTTTTGTGTTCACCGTTTGAGTTCCAATTGCCTAAATTATCAACAAACTTATTTAAACTGCAGGTCTACGTTGAGCTGCTATATTTGTAAACTGTATGGCTTCACTTTTGCATTGTTGTTGTTGTAGTTAACAGAGGACTCTGAAGAAGACGATAACTTGCCCGACCAACAAGCTGCCTTATTTGGATGGTTTAATGACCTCTTTATATTTGACACAGGTATGATATGTCCCCTTAGCTATAAAATCAATGAGAAATTCCCTTCCAACCACCTGCTAGACTTCCTTGTATGCTTGCTTTGTTTTGTGATTGCTGTATGTGTGTGAATTATTGCAATTTCATCCGCATCCTGTCATTCATTTTGATACCACCGTTTGAACTACAGACTATGGTTACTTTAATAGTGATGGTGTTGGTTAATATATTATTGGTGCGTGCCATCCCAGCTTAAACATGGTTTGCACCACAAAATTTAAACATCACGAATTTGCAAAGTTTGCAAATTTTTATATTGCTTTAATTTAAAATTTTAGCTCAATAATATGGACCTGGGATCATCGAAGGCCAAGGCTTTTAATTTTGCTATTGTTTGCAAACTATATTTTTTTCAGTCTATTTGGGTGTCATTTTCTCGTTGGAACCTGCTGGACAATAGACTCTTTTTTAGGACAAAGTTCATTATGCACATGAAGACATTATTTAAACTAAAATGTATATTTTTGATTTCCAGTCACAAACACATGGTCCCAGCCAATGCAGTTAAATCTGGGCGTCCCCACTCCACGGGCTGCCCACGGAATGTGCCCTGTGGGGAGAAACCTGGTTATATTTGGGGGAAAAGATGCTGAGGACAGGCAAAATGACCTACATGTTTTTAATGTTGGTCAGTATTTAACAAATGAAGCAGAACTAAAAAATTGTTTGTTCCCAGATTCAGAATTGAACGAAAAATTTCAGTATTGGTTTAATTTATGTTCCAAGAATGGTTTTTATGCATAACTTATTAAAAGACAACTCTTCAACATTTTACAAACCTTGTTTTTTAACTTGGTTTTATTTTTCTTGATAAATGCCATCAATTTTCTTTTGTCTTTTCTTGAAGAAAATATATATCATTGTTATCTGTCTTATGAAATACACTTCTGTATGTTTTGGTCAAAAAATATCTCCAGTAGATTCTGTATTTTTATACACAATATTTCTTTGTTCGTTTAGATACTCGTAAGTGGGATACTGAGTTAAAAGTACGAGGTCGCCAGCCAGAGCCACGGTCATTTCATTCAACAACTGCTGTGGGAAATCGAGTCGTCATAATGGGGGGACGAAACAAGGCGAATCAGCATCTGTCAGATTTACATATATTAGACTTAGGTTAGTAACATCTATGTATCATATGTTATGCGTTTGTTACGTAAACAAACTACAGTTGTGCTGTCAACAGAAATCCTGCAAGGGACACAAGGCAATTTCCTGTTGCTCTCCAAGCTAATTGGCAACACGAATTCCATTTCTTGTGCATTTTTTGATTGTTTTGTCTTTGTTAGTTGCTTGTTAATCCTGGGATTAGTATAGAGGGATAAGAAACATCGCTTCCCCTCATATCATTGAACTGGTTGTAGAATTAATTTAAGCATAAATCTCAGCCTACTCATCTGTTCATGATAGCAGCGATACAGCCAAGATGGCGGCTCCACAGTGTGCTTTGTGTTGTGAAAGTAACTGGTTTTGTGAATGTAAAGGCTATGAACCTACACAGCAATCATGCTTATTAGTTTAACTAGTCTTTGTTATGACAACAAATGATGTGCTTTCTACAAAACATAGCCTTAAAAGTAAGGGATTTCATGTATAACTTGCCAGCCGAGAAACACATTCATGGATCGTTGATTTGAAGTGATGTTTCTTATCCCTCTATACTAATCCCAGGTTATACCTAGGGTGAAGTTATCTTAAGTATGGCGTAAAACACCAATCAAACAAATTACATTTCATCAGTTTTATCAGCATTTATTTGTAGTTAAGAAGAACAAGATGGGGAAAAGGACGTTTTAAAATTCACTAAGGAAAATTGAAAGGTTACAGTTACTAAATAATATTAATTTCACAATAAGTATTTGTAAAACTAATATTTGTAACTCTTTTGTACAGAGAGGAAGGAATGGTTACAACCATCAGTACAGGGTGATCTCCCTTCTGGAAGAGGGCTCCATGCTGCAGTTGTGTCAGGGGAACATCTTGTGATTTTTGGCGGCTCATCAAATATTGACCCAGAAACCAATCAATGCAGGGACATCTTTAAAGATACATACTTAATTAAAACAGGTAATTTTGTGTTTTTTATGTTCAGAAGTGGATAGTCATGATTTGACTGAAGTTTAAGATTTACAAATAACTGTGCGAAACCTTTGTTTGTAGTATTTAAATAATAATAAGTGATAGTCTGTCAATGGGAAAAAATATGAAGTAAAAACATATTAAATCGCATGATTTTCTTGTGGCGTATATTGGTTGTGCTAGTGTCAATTATTGGTTGTGCTAATGTCAATTATTGTTGGAATACACAGCTGTCATATAAGTGAAATACCCTTAAGTTTGGTGTAAAACGCTAATCAATCAATCAATCAACCCGATCATCCTCTGGTAAATGAGTTGGTCACATGGTTGTGTTTACAAGTGTTCATCCAGTTTTTTGCATCATATTAACTGAGTCAGAGCAAGAATAGAACAGTCCATGTTCTTATAAGTGAAATTAACTTGAGAACAACTTTCAACCTCAATGAAACAATTATATGCATACTTTAATCAAACGTGCATCATTTATTCAAACTAGCTCAATGGAGCCCTGTGAGGGAGCGGGTGGGCCATGGCCCTGCAGAATACTCCCTCGGCTTCCTCGGTCGATCGTAAGAGGCGAGAAAAGAGGTTGCTTTCTGTTGCAGTGGTGTTCTCAGAGCTAACGGGTAACGGAAAGCAGATTTGTTTGTGATGTTCTGTATTTTTGTCCGTTGTCATATAAGTGAAATACCCTTAAGTACGACATTAAACACCAATCAAATAAACAAACAAACAAACAATAGCATCTAGTATAAAGTTTCAATAAAAAGTAGTGTTCTAGATTATACTCGTGGAGTATGTTCCAATCATAGTCAAGTCTAGCTGAGTATCCTTTACTGGGGGAACATTACAAGCACAGCAAAACACCTAAGATCAATTGTTGTTTTTAACATATGCAGTTTGGGGGTTTCCTATATGTGGATTACCCATACCCTGCCATTGTAAAGGTGAATTACCCTGGAGCACACTTTTACTCTTCTAATGGTGAATTAACTTTCAGCACACTCTTACATATCAATTAGAAGTGAAGTATACTGCCATTATAATGGTGAATTACACTATAGCACACTCTTGCACACCAATTAGTAGTGAATGGCACTGGGCTGACATTATAAGGATGAATTATAAACCTAGAGCACACTCTTTTACACCATTAAGTACTGAATCACACTGCCATTATAATGGTGAATTACCATAGGGCACTTTCTTACACAGCACTTTATAGTACTGGGTTACATTGTCATTACAAGCACACTTTTACACATCAATTTAAGGTGAAGTATACTGCCATTAATTTGGTAGACGAACCTATAGCAGACTCTTGCACATCAATTAGTAGTTAGTGACTTACACTGCCATTATAAAGTTGAATTACCCTACAGCACTCTTACACATCAATTAGAAGTGAAATATACTGCCGTTATAAAGGTGAATAAACCTATAGCACACTCTTGCATGTCAATTAGTAGTGAATTACACTGCCATAATAAAGGTGAATTACCCTAGAGTTTACTCTTAAACACCATTTAGTACTGGATTACACTGCTATTATGAGTTATGAGGCAGAGTGGATGGAAAGACCTTCTTGTTGCCCATGTACCCATGGACTGCAATTGGCTTAAGCTGAATCCCATCTCATTTTGATGCCTCACCTCATGTGAATGTCCTGTATTTGTCCTGTCTTGTCTTTGTTTGTTTCCAGTGGCATTGGGGATGGTTTCCTTTGCCAATTGGGCTGGCATGGTGTCACATGAGTGAAATAACCTTAAGTGGAGGAACATGAAATTTATTAACAAAACAAAACAATTAATAATTTTCAGCGGTGTTAATTTTTATTTTCCGTTGGAGTATACTGCCATCTTTTAGTGAAATACACTACATTTATGAATTCACAGCTCAGTCCATCTGTTCTATTAACAAGTGACAACATTTAGATGATATTGTATGGCTTTGCGATAACAAATACTAAATGTCTACTTTTACCTGTCATCATTTGTTTTAGGTCACATACCAGATGAAAATTTTAACAACAGCGTTGTTCGCAGTGCTCATGTTAGGACAACATTTGTCATTTACCAAATGGATCTCTTTACTGATTCTAATGGCAGGTGTCGCTCTTGTCCAGGTAGGTCAACATGGAAATCAATCTTTTGTTAAAAACTTTTACTACATACAATAATGACTTTTATGGGGCTATTGTATAGCCCTATTCAGTAGTTATAAAAAATTGAGACAATTTACTCATTTTTAGCTAAATGCGCAGAGACTAGCTCTGTCAAAGCCAACCCTCGAGAACCTCGGCAATGTCACTGGCTTGGGGTCATTTTCCACTGAAAAAGTTTGTTGCATTTATTTTGTTTCCCTTTTCCCCCTGGTATTAAAATATTGGACCAAAATATATCAACATGAAGATGGTTTTCTCCTTGATGCTATGATATGTGTGTTAACCATTGATGCAAACCTCCTTCAGATTGACACTAAGTGAAGAGTACAGACAATATCATACATGTCTGTTTCTGGATATCTTTTTCAGTAATATTTATGGTTTGTCTGCTTCGCATTAAATATATATTCATTTGAAAAAATCACCTAACAACCTCACTCATTTGATATGTAACTCTTTCTCAAACAATGAAAACAGGTTGGCAAGTGCATATAGAATTTATTTTCGTCTGCATGTAATTCTTTAATAGATTACACTCAGTTGTATCAATGCATGGTACCTATTTACTGTTGTTGTATGTATGTCTCGCCAGATGATTGGTTGCTTGTTATAAAAGTATTCTCCAAATCGATCACCTATGACTAAAACCAGGGGGTCGATTTTTTATCACCCTGGTGAACGCTATTCCGAGTCCTGTCATAGGATGAACGTCCTGTTGCCCTCTTGCTCCCAGAGGTAAGGGGCAACATAGTGTCAATCATTTTGAGGTGACACATTTTCTTAAAGAGTCTGCATCTGTGTTGTGTCATTCCACATATAGCAGTGAAATAACCTTAAGTATGACTTCAAACCCAATCAAACAAACAAGCGTTACCATGCTGAATTCCGGATTCTCCTTTGATGTATTGCTCACAGATTTTGCACCATATTTAAGTTTCCAGGCTGATAGATAGACTCTATTGTATTTATACACCCACAATGAACCGGATACAAAACAAAGAACAACAAAAAATTTAAATGTAGTAAAACAAAATGCAACAATATGCATATAAGACAGAACAACATTCAATGATAATAACAGTAGTCTGTTAGTGATACTTGGGATAATCTGTCATCATATAAGTGAGGGTGTGTGGCCGTGGCTTGGTGGTCAGCAAGTGTGCTTGCTAATGCCTACTTCAATTTACCGCTCACAGGATCGAGTCAGTCTGTCGACCCTAATGTATATGGGAGAGGCACACGATGTGGCTGCGGCTATCGCAGGGGTGGTTTTTACGAGGTTTCTTTTCAGTTTTCCACTGAATTGGGCAAGGATCAGGAAGAAGTGGAGATTACGTTGTCATATAAGTGAAATACCCTTGAGTACAACGTTAAACCCTAATCAAACAAAAAAACAAACAAACATATAAGTGAAATATAGTCAGTTCAATGAAAACATCAGGTCAGCTTTTGTAAAATTTAATCGTTTTGATTTCAAGGGTAAATATTTATTATCTTTTGAAAGAGGAGGCTTTCAGTTTGAAATAGAAGGCAGACAATACACCAGGCCCAGAGGTCTGAGTATGCTAGAAGCCTGGCAATGCTCTCTTAGCTACAGGCTTAAAAATTAGTATCAATTCTCTTGACTAAAAACCTTCTTTTGTACAGGTGGTTAATTGAAATGTTAACAAATGATTATTCAGAAAGTACTGCATAATTACAATGAGTGGTGATACATGTTAACGTACATGTGATATTTGGATAGCATTGGAATTCCTGTTAATCCAACTAATCCAACTGTCTCTTAATAATTAAAATAGTCACCAACAGCTGTAGAATTATGGGATATACTTTGTGATCCATTCAGACAAAATTATAAGTGACTTTGGGTACTACAGAAATGAGAGGCCTCATAATATGACCTGAGGCTCTTCTCTGATTTTCCAGGTTGTCAAAAGTTTTTTCAGATGAAAATTTAATTAAAGTACAACCGAAGAGTAGGTCTTTTATCCTTTTAAAATGTTTTTTTCCTTTATTTTTCTAGCGGAACATGGAAATACACAATGAACAATGGTCTCATCTTTGTACTATTTACATTTGTGGTCTGACTGCTATTTTACATGTAGTTGCTTTCATTTTTTCTCTCTTATTTCCTGATTAACAGACTGTCAGAGACCATGCACTGACTTTTGCAGTGAAATTAACACACATAGCCTTTGTCAAATTAAAAAAAAAGAATATAAACTATCCATAAAATGTATATTTTTATTAGTTTGCATATTCAACGTATCAAATTACTTTTCATAGAAGAAAAAAGACATTTAGTTAGTTGTAGGCTGACTTCACTAAACTACAGGTTCTAATATGGCAATCTTTTTTGTTAAATAACCCAAGCCGAAGTTTTCCACCGACAAAGCAAAGTTTCCCGAAATGCTTATTTGTACATGACCAAAGAAAACATGCCTGCACAATCAACAAACACCATTCAACTAATAAACTTTGAGTGGAATTGCATTTTGCCCTGTTTACATGAGACTTACAATATAAGCACAGACGAAAAATCAGACAACTACTTGTTTTGGGTGAATTTGGTGTAGACCATGGTGCAATGTTATCTGTGTTTTTATTGGACAACTGAAACTGTAACCTTTCGTGAACCCCAGTAAGCTTGACTTAATTCAATAGTAAAATAAATAGTTTAAGTAATGTGAGTATAAGTAAAGTGATTGTTAGATCTCAATATAGTGACAAATAAAACACAGGGAGCCTTTTTGAGATCTGATTTTAATTGATGACCTAAACACTGGCAGTGAAGCAATAAACTAAGTTCCTATAACTTTGCTTCTTATTTCTTTTTATAGATGCCTGAAGAGGAATCTGTCGACAAGAACAGCAGTGAAGACAGAAATAAGTTAGTGGGACTTTTAGCCGTTTGTGCCAGTTGTTTCTCCAGTGGCTTTGCAGGTGTTTATTTTGAGAAAATCTTAAAAGGCACCTCTCAGAGTTTATGGATTCGGAATCTTCAACTTTGTGAGTAATGAAATAGTCAAACAAATGAGCTGGATTTTTTTTGCTGTTTTGCAATGGATTTTAGGTCAGACAATTTTAGCCCTTTTGTTAGAAGAGTGGCAATGCTGTCTTTTCTTGGCACTGGAGGAAAATTAATTTTCCTACATTATTGAAATGCTTCACATTTTGGTTGTGCTAGTGTCAATTATTGTTGGAATACACCACCGTCACATAAGCAAAATACCCTTAAACAAGGTGTAAAACATCAATCAATCAGAAAATTGAATGTTGTCATTTTTTGTTGCTGAGGTGTCAGTCTGTGTTTTCTGTGTCATCCTGTGTGTCTTTATGGGTTGTGGGTTTAATTTAATAACTCCACTTGATATAAAATTATGAGAGTTATAAAAAAATAAAGTTTGTGATTACTTTAAAAAATGACATTAAAATCAATTGCAGTTATATTCATTATCATTTGATTCACATTTGCATGTAGCTGAAGTTAAAATTCTGTCTTGATTTCTAAAAAAACAACAAGCATGTTTCATATTTTTAGCGCTCTATAATGAATTTTTGATTGATAGTTTCTGAAAAAATTTAAATAAATGATATGATAATGATAATGGTTGTCATACAAACCAGGGTAATGATAAAATTATTTACAAAATTGTGTTCATACATGCAACTGCAGTGATTGATCAGTTATCTTTAATATATAACAGATCGGTAAAAACCAAACAAATCTTGAATTTTACATAACCTTCAGTGGGAAGACTAAAATACTTAACTACCTCAGCAGACAACAAATACTCTGCTGAGTAAATCTCCTCAACAGAATTTCACTTCAGCATAAATCTCTCATTCTCTCCTCTGCAGAAGGCTTAATTATTCAGACATGGCTTGGTATTGTTCATCAATTAGACTATTACAGCATGTCAGGCAAAAATTCAAACCCTCCAGCTAGGGCAGTTTGTTTAAAAAGTAGCAATGTTGTCTTTATTTAGCACTGGAGGAAGATTAACTTTCCAATATGTACCCTTTAGCACAGCGTAAAACACTGAATAATGAATAAATGAATCAGTACGGAATTTCACTTCAATAACTGTTTGCCGCCAGCCCAGTGGGTTAAGGAAACTAAGTGGTTTTTACGAGGTTTCCTCTCGGTTTTCAACCGTAATAAGACAATGTGAAGTGGACATTCCATTGTCGTATGAGTGAAATACCCTTGAGTATGACGTTAAATCCCAATCAAACAAACAATCAAACCAACAATCAAATCAAACTGGTTCTATATTTCCAATTGGCCCTGTCAGTATCACAGCATCGTAAGAAATCGCCAAGCTACACACAAAACTGTGACAAAAGCCAATTCTGTTAAATAAATAAGGCTGTTTTTATCTGAAAAATGTTATTGCTTGGTATCCAAATTTTTTATTAAGTAAAAAATTGTTTTGACTCAACGTTTCGGTTTATTGATCAAACCATCATCAGGAGTGAATCGAATCTCCCTCTTGAAACATTGTTTGTTAACTGTATATCTGTTTTGTTTTAATTTCCTTAAAATATTTTTTTCCTTTTCCAGCTGTGTTTAGTATAGTCTTAGGGTTCCTAACAGCAATCATATCTGATTATCCAAAGATAGAGGAAAATGGTTTCTTTCAAGGCTATAGTTTGCTAACATGGCTAGTAATCACTTGTCAGGTAAGTTCTGACCCAACCTGTTATATGGTCACAGGTATTTTTGCATTTCTTAATCTTTAACACAAAACTTGTGGTGGAACCACAAAAAAATGTCAGTCAAGACAAGATGTCGGTATAATTTGGGTTACATTGTTGTTATACAGAAATAAATAAAAACATTTGATTTATGAAGAAGTGTCCTTGATTTATTGCTTAAAATAAGTAATAGTTCAAATTGTCAAGGCACAACTGAAAAAAAAATTTATTGGGTATAATTGGTGCTTAAAATAATTTTCTGGCAAAAATGATCACTATCACTAAATACAGAACTCTTGAATGTCAGGTTATGAGGTTTCCTCTCGGTTTTCCACCGTAATAAGGCAGGGAACAGTGTAAAGTGGACAATCCGTCATCATATAAGTGAAATACCCTTGAGTACAATGTTAAACCCGAATCAAACGAACAAATGTAGGATCCTATAGATAAATACCCTATAGGATCTTATATGATTGTCATATAAGTGTAAACATTTAACCCAATCAAACAAACAAACAAACGTTTCTTTGAAGTGGTGCAATGCTGTGTTGAATTATATTCTGAGGAGATGAACTTTCCAGCAAAGCAAAAGAGTTCTCATTTATGGTCACATTGGAGCTATTATCGATAACTTCAGATAGATCGATGAAGTGAAATACAAACCAATCAAATTGTTCATATTCCAGGCATTAGGGGGGATATCCGTGGCAGTTGTTGTGAAGTACGCTGATAACATCCTCAAAGGTTTTGCCAACGCCCTATCTATTGTTCTATCAGCATTACTCTCTCCATATATCCTTGGGGAATCTTCGCCATCAAGGTAGGTAACTTCTCAGCTGAGAAATAACGATGTCTGCAGTACTTTAAACCCTTTACCCCAGATATAACAAGTGATATTTAGAGATTGTGTTAGAAAATGACTGATTTAATTTAATACCAGTCCTAAGAGAGCTATCTTTGCCCTTGTAATCTCTGGGCTAAGGGCAACAGAGAACAGACGTGTTCAACATGGAGCCTCTTTCTTTTTCATGTTGTGATAATTTATGTTTTTCTTGCCATTAAATATCGCCAGTGGTACGATGGTCTTCATCACCTATTGTGCCCTACCAGCCATCATTTAAGTGAATTCACCTGAAGTATGGAGTAAAAACATACCAATCAAACAAACAAACAATCAATTTACCAAAGAGTTATTATGGTTGTAAAGTTTTAGTTTAGGGGTTCAACCTCACCTCTTCACCCCAACTGTACAAACCACACAGCTCACTCTATCTTCAACCACCCTGGCATAATGTTGAGGTTGTATTGGTGTCTTTGGGGATGAAATGGACAAAAGCATACTCTTAGCCTAAGATTGAAGTATTCAAGCATCATGTGTTTAAATCTTTGATAAGTGCGAACAGGGGCTTAGCCAGAAATAAAAAAATATGGTGTCCAAAATGGTAGTTTTGCTTCTTTTTTCCCCATCTGCTTCTTCTTAAAGCTGTTTCAAACAGGGGTCCGAATGAGGCAATTATTCACTTCAGGGTGTCTATTTGGATGGGTGGATATCCCTCTGCCTAAACCCTTGAGTGGGAATGGTTTAGGTTTTGTCAGATGTGTTTTAATTGCTCAATTTTCATTGTTGCAGAGAAATATTTCATGTCAATGATTAAAGAAAAAATTTTTATATTTTTTTTATATTTAAAAAAAACCCAGATTGAGTATTGCATGACACAACCTGGTTATTTGTTCAAAATTAAAAGTGATTGGGAGATTTCTGTTTGTTTTCCATTGGCATTGAGGGTGGTTTTCTTCATCCATTTGGCTGGCACACCATAAGGTGACTGAAATAACCTTATGTAAAGTGTGTAACCTCTACCTAAAACACAGCAAGAACTACAACAAAGAAAAAACCTTAAATCTCCTTTTTCAGACATGACAGTCACAAAATTGCTTTTTGTAATGAAAATGCTTACTAGTTTTTCTCAATTGTCGTCAGAGAATTCTCCATTTTATTTATGATTGATTTTATTTTCAGATACTTTATGCTTGGCTCAAGTGCTGTGATTGGTGCGACAGTAATGTATGGGATGGATCCTAAGCTGCTCAGATGACGGTGGCTAATGAGGTCTACCAATTTAAAAATATCCACTGTTTAACAAAACAGTATTGACAGATTAGTTTTGTTTATGTTAAGTTTTGATTTTATTTTGTGTTTTAAGTTCATGTTAATTTTTTGGAGCCCCTAATTTTGTGTGATATTAACACCAAAGTACTTACAAATTAATTTTGTTAAAGTTATGGTTTAGGTATAATTTTTGTTCTGAATTTTATATTCGTGAATGCGACTTGGCAAATCAAAAATTCAAACCTTCACTTAACCGTTATGTAAAAAGGTTTACATAATTGTTAACTTAATAAGATGTCAACTAGACACTAGTAACAAGATGTATTATGGTATTGTTTGTCAAATGGCTCGGATACTGGTGTAACTTTGCCTTTTACCTGGTTACCATGACAACACGCCTTTCTGGAACTCATACTGAAATCTAAAATAGGCACAATGAAATCACTTTTATAGATTATGAATGAGACAACAAAAACACAAGTTTTAAGCATTACATGATTCAAGATTAATTACGGAAATTTTGCATTTAGCATATAAATATATGAGGTTAACCAAATATGTCAAACAGGGTAACACAAAGCGAAGTTTTTAATTTTACCCCTTTTAAAATGTTACACCACTGCGTTTTACTGGTGAAATACTGATGTAAAACTCTTATCAAACCAAATAACAATCAGTAATATTTTTTTATTATTTGAGAGCCAATTTCCGGCGATGTATTTTTTACCAGGTGTGTAACCTTATGGCTTTTATGAGTGGAATAACATGACCTTTTCTAATTTTTCATAGTCAATCAATCAATCAATCAATCTATTCAATCAATAAATCAATCAATTAATAAATCAATCATTAATCAATCAAGCAACTGGTTGATCGATCGATCAATCAATCTTTTTTCACAATCAATCAATCAGTTTAAGAATAAAATAAATCAAAACTGAAACAAAATAACAACATGTGAAACATTTGTGCGACCAATTAACAATAAAAAGCACATAAAGGTCCCACAACTTGTACAATCTGAATCTGTCAAGAGAGCTAAGGTAGGCCTCATTTTCTTTTGAAAGAAGTTACTTTTCATGTGTAGAATAAGAATTTACAGATGTCAATATGTTGATATAAACAATGTGATAAAATACAAGGATAGCAGTAGACAACTTTAGAATGGGACAAACTTAAAGAACTGTCTGATATATGTCAGATGTCAATATGTTGATATACTCAATGGGATAAAATACAAGGATAGCAGTAGACAACTTTAGAATGGGACAAACTTAAAGAACTGTCTGATATATGTCAGATGTC
>JARFOD010101830.1:0-16426 GCA_031763545.1 Mopalia muscosa
TTTTCGCTCAACGAAAGTTTGGGAGGGAGCTGTGGGGCCAAACGTTAACATTACGGCTTATGGCAAATTAATGATGGTCTGATGCCATCTAGGACAAAACATCCGTGTTCCATAAGTCATTAACGTCTCCAAGTAACCAATCTGTATTTAGTAGATCAACTGTCAAATTGATGTCCCCAACCACCGAGTAACGCATTACGAGTGCTCTGTCATATTACGATATTAACTTAGTAAATTAAATGACACATCAAAGGTTAACTGTTGAGCTGCAATGTAGTAGGACTAACGTGTATTTGTTTGCACCCTGTTAACACGTGGTCAATATCCAGTCTATGTACCTCTTCCCCTTTGACAGGAAACGAGCTAACATAAGTATACCATATCGACTGGGATAGCATAAAGGGTGCTTTAAGGCGATTTCCTGAATAATTTAGATCTTTATTTGAGGTGTCCTGAAATACGATGAAAGCTTAGTATTCTTTTAATATATTGCTGGATAACAACTTCCCTAATATGTTTTTAATGCACTGGTCGTAAACCATGGTATTTAAATAAGTAATTAGCCCTAAATGTCGAGTCTATTTATCTAAAGCACTATGTGGAGATATACTTAGGCAACATATACTTTATATTCATATATTACTCCAGCTAATCCAATTATTAAGCTCAGAAGAAAAAATATTATGCTCCGAAGAAAGCGAACTTTTTGATTCAGAATATTTAAAACATAATATATAAAAGCTTTTATGCCAGGCATTTGGTATAAAGCTAAATTTGAAAGATTCAATGACTGTCTGCAAATTCTGTCTTGATATCAGTAAAGTCCCCGAGAATGGCATAAAACAAAGTCATTCAGGTTACAAACTGTGGTTAGGAAAATATGCTTGTATACTCTAACCCCCTAATTGAGCATGAAAGAGGTAAACCCGTTGTAAAATTGACCAGAAATACATTTTACCCGTGTTCTCTGCTTTTATTTTGCCGAGTATCGAACTTGGAAAAATGTTTACTCCTCGGCTGTTATTATATCATAAAAAGTAAAACTTTATGGATTTTCACCTTCTGGGTTTATTGTTAAAAATACATAAAGTCTTACTTATTATGTTATCATACCAACTTCTAAATGCCACTCAAACAAGTTATTATACCTACAGAACTGATTTTTTTTGCACATTTCATTTCAACATATGAAATTAAAACGCTGTCATTCAGATTTTTAAAATCTGTTTTTGTTTTTAGATATAATTATAACAAAGTGAAATTTCACAATTTTGACTCTTTTTAATTTTTTTTTTTACCTTTTCACAATTTTGCAAGAAAACTGAGCCAAACAGGAAAAAATGAATGACTATTTTTTGGTCCGTATAATGTACTAACGTTGGCGTAAAATCGAACAATTGACGTAAATGGCGTAAAAGAAGTAGCAATTTGAAAAAGAGGTAGCGAAAATCTATGCAAAGTATTTTTTCTGTAAGTTTTATAAAAAAAAATTGTATTTATTATTGTTCTGCACAAAAAGTCGATTCAGAATATATGTACATGTGTTGCAAAATTCAGAGCAGTATAGATGTAAAACGGTGAAATGTAAAAACACTCTGTAGGAGGGTTAGAGTATATATAGAAAATATAATTATATATTGCCTTTATGTTTGCTTATACCCATGAAACAGGAACAATGTCACTGACATATAAGAGGACAGAGGACAGAGGACAGATAAGAGCTTTCAAGTAAATTATTATTACATTTCCGTAGAGAATTTTTTCTAAAAAAATTCAAAGCTGATTAATATATCTCAGGATACGTGGATAGCATTATGCAATGGTTAAACAAATTAGATGTATTTTCCAATTGTCTTTAGAATCACACATATTGAAAACATGGAGGTTATCAGTTACCGATATATCTAACCCTTTTGTGATTTGTAATTTGTCTTGACGCTTTGAAACTATTCCAAGTGTAATATTTTTTGCACCAGGGTGTTTTTTTTTTCTGTTTTTATCCCTCAGAGAATTCTCTTTTACCTATTTGTAACATGAGCTGAAACCCAATCAATACGGAAGTATTAGAGTGTTCCCAGTCGACGTTCTTCTGTTACAAAAACTTGTTAATAAAAAAACAGTGACTTTTTTAGGTAACGGTTCTCTTGCATAATACATAGAAAACAATTATTTTTGGTTAATTTCACGTATGTTGGAGAGAAGTTTAAGTAAGATATATACTTTATTGTCCAACAACATAATTGAACCAGATATAATTTACTCAATATGTCCGATGGCTGTCGTACGGTATTATTATTACAGCTCACTAGCATAAATCTAAAGCCTAATGTCTTTTTAAAACCCAATACGTTAATAGAAGGCGCTTTCCACAGAGCGTCTTGTGATAAAACCATCTAATCAGATAACAGAATAACTGAAAGAGAACTGACATTGATAAACACTGACAAAAACCAAGGATTTGTGATCTGAAATCAGACTATCTGACTAAAGAATGCCGTAATATCTATATTTGTACTTTGTTTAAAGAATATAAAATGTACTAAAATACCCGTTGGCGGTCAAAAGGCAGTGACGTAGACAGGTATTTGTATATATATATTCTATTCGTTCCGCAGACCTATTGTAAGTTGGTTGTACAAAATTACCCTAAAGTGTGAAACCTAATGGACATTACAAATATCTAGTCGTTGAGAAAACCATTCGCTTTTTTAACAAAGATTTTTTCAACTCGAATTTACTGAAAGACATTAACTTTTGTTCGTCATTTCTTAATATATTCATATAAATAAAAACTTAAAAACCTCAAATAATTTGTGTAGGTTAAATAACAAATTAACCTGTGTCAAAGAGCGGTTTGACACAGCACTGATTAAACAGATGTTTAACCCAACATTATCACAGAAGAAAGGTTCGATAATGTTAGTGATTTAAAAAGGATAATTCGTTACTTCTTCTGGCATTTCTTCGATAATAAATCAATGAAACGTACCTTCTTAAAGCTTCGGTAAGAGTCATTCGACAGACCATTTACATAATTCCCTGTGGGTGTAAATATGAAAACGTTACATCTTCTGGGAGAGCACTGAGAGCAGTAAGAACGCGAGAAATGGGAGAGTCCGATAATTATTACCATTACCTGAGATCTAATTGATGCTACTCCTAAAAAGATGGTGTGATACCAATTTGTACAATTTGCTTTTAATATAAAGGTTTCTATATCATGGTGTTAAAGTTGACTCTTCATGTAGAGCACATCCATTACCTGGAGAAGACACTGCGGGTATCTCTTCTCGGGTAACATCTGTTTACTTTACAATCAGCTGATCCCAGCGGTCATATGGAATTGATATTCATTCATAATACGTCCACATGCACGCCAAAGTGGGAAAAGTCCAGGCTTTCACTTTTCACTTTTCACCTTTAATCAAATAGTAAGATTGTTATAACCTCGGTACTGTTAACACGTTCATTGCGTTATCTGCATAAACTCAGTGCTGCTTGATTTAACTAGTTTAACGACTAACGACAAATCGTGCATATGAAATAAGACCATTACACAGAATTTCAGTCATGTGCCGATTTTCAGTCATGTTCAGAATGTGCAGACCACATTAGCTCGGCTGATGAAGGTTACTTCAAGGTCAAGGTCACTTAGATATATACTGAAGCATATGGTTTTGTCATCCTCGCATATAGTTCTTTCTAAAAATGGTGTGTAGTCTGTTTTATTTATTCTGGTCCTGGGAATTTGTTTTTGGTGGAGTATTTGGTATTGATGTGAAGTAGTGGAGGTTTCTTGTCAGTGGAATATTATAGCCTAAATAGGTCACATTTGGTGTATTTATCACCATTCGATGGAAGGGTGATTGGGCTGTCGTTTACATTCTGAGCCAGCTTGACAACACCTATAACACCCCAGGCTCCGTAACTCAAAATTTCATCGGTCACCCTAATCAAGATTTTAACTCAGAACTGGGAGGGAGCTGTGGGGCCAAACGTTAACATTACGGCTTATGGCAAATTAATGGTGGTCTTGTGCCATATGTACACTCTCGACGGGCGCTTTCATCCAACCCATTCAAACGGTTTATGTCACCACCATAACCTCGAATCATCACACTAATAGTAAAGTTTTGCACAAGAGAATCTTTGAATTGGAATGGACTCCCTTAAGTCCGATAAACAATAGGCTTACACTCCTATTAGATGTGTATAAAAATAAAGAGAAATAAAAAGCAAATATTTACCCCCCAAAAATGGCATAATCAACAAGTGTATTTGCTTATTTTTTTATTAGGCTCTACCCTCATAGCGAAAGGTTTTTCACTTATATAACGACAAAACGTCCTTACAAGCAAGGGTCGTAACTTATTTGAATCAGATATATACTCGTTGTCTGTCTTACATTTCATCCCTCCCACAGAATAGCCGAAGTTACGTTGCGTGACACTTTTGTGTGGAGGAAGTCAAAGGCCTAACTTCTTCTGCCTGCATACCTGTCACTAAAAGTGCCACGTATCTGTTTGGGGGGTTTTTATAAGGCGTTTATGTGTCTTTATAATTAAACCACCATGTTATTTCTACTCACAATTTTAAACACACACAACTCATTCTGCTCATTGGATAATTCTAAAAGGTTAATGCGACTTGGTGGATCTTTGGATCAGTGGGCTGGAGAATGTTCTAATCCCCTGTAGTTCCACTGATATGTGTTGTGTTATACCATGGTATTATACAAGACTAATCAGTGGAACTGCAGACTCCTGCTCAATTGGACAACTATGTAATCAGGGGTATTATTTGAATCATACTTTTCTGATAACTCATTGGCTTAAATTCATCATTCATAGCCTTCAGTCCAAGGCGATATCTGACTCGAGGCTTGTTATATATTGATATGGAACTTCAACCAATCACAAAAGGCTATTTTGAAATTAATATTGACTTTAACCAATAAACGCAAGCTATTCCATTTTATGTGCTGATTTTAATTAAGTCAAAGATGTCAGCTTTTTACCGACTGTATACTTTCTCTAGGTCTGAACTCTCTGCTTTTCTATTATTTTTGTGAACTTGGTAATTGCCATAAGTTAACCTATAAGGTCCTTTTGATAACATTTATCTGTTCAGTGCCATGTACTTAAGGCAAAGGAAGGACAAGCGTCAAAACTGTAGAAAGCAGATATAAAAGGTCTTGGTGTAAGAGATGTGTTTCTAGTACAGAAATGGCAAATCTTTTAGCGACTCATTTTACGGATTTAGCGGATTAGTAGCAGGGATTTAGTATGGATATTTTTTAGAGTGAATATGCCGATAGGAATTGATTCAAAATAATCCAACCTGGCAAATGGCAAAGCGAGATGGAAAGATTTGGATTCTTACTTTCCGGAATATGCTCAACCTTGCAATCAGGCTGAATCCCGACGCGGAACAGAAATTTCAATGTAAACACAAAGAACACATGTTTTGCATACTCATCTGTATTTCTCCTTAGGAGTTAAGGTAACATATTAAAGCATATGAAAACAGTAAAAAACAAAATACCAAAACACATATTATACAGTCAAGATGTCGCCAGCTATGGGTGGATTAATGGAAATCAACTTTTTATATATGTTAACACCTAGCTTTCCATCGCCCTGTTCATGGTCAGGACATCCAACCTTTCTCTTTCCTTACAATGTGAATCCATATATTTGTCCCCTAATTATTGATCCGGCTCGAGACAATGAAGCGGCTCTATATAAAGACAATACATCCTCGCACACACACCGCCTGAAACTGTTGGATACGTTGTCAGTCATTTAATCATAAAAAAAACTGCTTTCGTCGTAGCAATAGGGTATAGTATCCATCCTAGTCCAGGGAAAACGATAACACTACAGTACATCCGTTGTATTGTGTCAGAAGCATCAGTTTACACCATGACAGATAAAATTGTTATTTCTAGTTTGTGCGCAACAGTGATGTGTTTATTGAAGGGAGCGCTTTTTGACAAAACCTGATTTTATATCGGCCGCAGTATCCAATTGGCCATAGTCTGTGGTAACTAAGGTAGAAAATATAAAACTGGGCAATTGCATCAATCCTGATGAGAATAATATTAAAGACTTTCGACATTATGAAGTCCAGTAGGGCATGTCGTAGTCTTTGCACGGTCAACATCCGGGTCAGCGGTTCGTCCCCACAGACTGGAACCATTCACCCAAACAGCTGACTGGGAACCTGGCGAACCAACAACCGACGATTCCTTGACCACTTAATCCAGAACCCCATCCGGCAAGACGGCGTTTCTTCCAAAATCCCCTACCGCAAGACGAAAACAAATAATGGCGCTCGTCAGCTGTTTGTTTTCTTCCAATTTGGGACTCATCAGAGATTATATATTATTTCTTAAATGCTGTAAACGTGATCCAAACTATTAGCCTTTTATTGTCATTTTGGTTATCTAAACTCGCAGTACCTATTACACGGGGCATGATGTTGCTGGTGGCATTCTCAATAAATCAGTACCCTTTCATTTGTGTACAGGGAAAAGAAGATTACAGAATCAGAGCGGTCGTATTACAATCTACTTGACATAATACTACCTGCAGCTGCATACTGAAGTGTGAACAAATATCCTTCTATATATACAAAGACCAACTTAAATGACGGAACTACTGTTAATCCTTTAAAGTTTCGGCATTGACTGCTGGCGAGTCGGTGCCTAACTCTGAGGGTCGTGGGTTCGATTCCCGAACGGGTTTCAACCTGCAAAATTTTCTGAACTAGAATCTGTTCTAACTAAGAAAGTGTAATCCCAAAATAACAAAAATGCAATATAGAATATAGTAAGTACGCCCTTAAACCCCAATCAAACAAACAAATAAACAAAACGCTTGAGTCTGTCTGCGTTATTGAGTTCATAAATCGTGTTTCAAAGATACGGCGAACTTTAGCCAAACAGAAATTGGTAAGTCATGCTTTAAATCTAAATGTTACGCATTTATCTCATTGACATAATATTTTCATTCAGACCTAAAACAGTTAAAGTCACAACAAATGGACCTGTTACCATCGGTGACTTGTTGATATAATGTCCCTCGGTGAATGTATGCAATAGGGGCTGTACTCTATGATTACACAATCCCATTTGGTCAACTTACCTTATTTCAACTAAAAACATTAGCATGACTGTGCGTTAATTGAAATTAGTCCATGTTGCACGGAAAAGTCTTCACCATTCATTTAATGAAAAAAAGCAAAGTCAAATGTAATGTTTCGTTTCAGGAAGCAAATTGAAAGTACAGCTTGAAAAATGCTTTTTGTACACTTCAGCGCACATTTTTTCAGCAGGAATTTAAAAATGGAAAAGAGAAAACAAAAGAATTTAAACTCACATTTTAATACCCTAATTTAATTTTTTCGAGTCAAGGTTCCGCGGAATATTCGCGAAGAAATTTTAAATTACACAAAACATTTCGATTGCGCTGTTTTGTTTTTTTTTTGCGTGGGTTTACTAAATAATATATAATAATGCATTCACTTATAAGCGTATGTAGAAACGAAGAACGTATTTATACAAATACAAGTAAAAGAATAAAAATCAGTAGCCTGGAGTAGTTAATTTTTTTACGTTATCGAGAGAGGTTTTAAATAGAGATTTAAAAAGCGACCATGAATTAATCCGCCTAAGCTGTGTTAGAAGTTTATTCCATTCATGTGGACCCGATGAGGAGAGTGTGTAGCGCGTTGTATATATGTTGCAATACGGAATATGTCAATCAAGATTATATCTATAAGGGTAGTTGTGGACATCAGATTGTTTTCTTTAAAAAAGTCGAGGAAGAGTATGTGAGAGATATATGAATTCATGACCAAGTGTCTAAAAAGATTATTGATTTATTTGTTGGATATTTAGGATTTTTAGATTTAGAAGTATTTGGGATGTAGGCTCTAATTTACTGTAAGAGGTAATGGTCGACAATGTTCGTTTTTTGACAGTTTAACTAAATTATAAAGATGTGTTATGGGTAACCAAAATAATGGTATTATAGGAGCAATGATAACAAAAAGTTTATGTCAAAATTCAATACCTAATCATTTGGGTGGATTGAAAATTTTAATTTCAGAATAAATTATTTTGTTCAAAGGATTACTACTTTGTTCTGAGATTTTGAAAATAGTTTTTATACCAGACATTTGTCGACAATAAAACCAAATAAGCGTTTAGAAGAAATCTAAACTATTCAAATAACATATAACCTATGGCCATTAAACTACAAACGGACTTAAAACATGTCCAAATACCCACGGGGGCTATAGAGAAACGCCAGGGTTTACAACCCCTTCATGCTGGCAGTCGACAGGGTTCACCCCTTCCGCCAGTTCATTTCAAAGGTCGGGAAAGATATATAAAAAACTAATTATATAAGCTTTATTTACTGTCTACAAACGTAAAACAAATAAAAGACAACTAAGAATTTCGGTAGTTTATTTGTTTAACGGGCGAGAGGAAACTAATTTATAAGTCATTTGACTATCTACCAATCAAAATAATTAATAGTCTAAGCATCCGCCTGCTTTGTGAATTGTTCGATTTGTCTAAACTGAATTACGACTTACCCTCAGCCTAGTGTAAGTAGGTGGTAATTTTTCCGAAATTGCTGAAACAAACTCAAAATAGAACAAAAAATTAGCATAAATGTCTTGCTTCCGAAAGTCCACGAAGTTCGCTGTCCGTAAAAGGTATAATCACGTGACTTGAATACGACCTTTTGATTGGTCAGCAAGCTTAATCACAGTCAGGAATGAACGAATGGCTATCGCCAATGTTATCCATACAGAATTCCATGAAGTCACAGACCGACTCACGATGATATGTTGTGAATATCAAACTTTGGGAAGCGTGTGTGCACATAATTAGGTAGTGATTGTCAAGGGAGCTTGTTTGTTTAGATTCTCATTAATGGTCGGGTTGTCTGGATTTAAAATTCTATGGAGTCCATTCACCGTGAGCATTCTTTATTCAATTGTGTGACATTTAATGCAAACAGGATACTTTTTTGAATCAAACAATTTAACTGGAATTAAAACTCTTAAAACCCGTAAGACATTTGCTGTTGTGTCTTTTAAAAAGCGTTTACAGCTAACATTGCTTTTGTTCCTAAAGTTAGTTGTGTCCAAAATAGCACGGACCTGTCGCTCACAGTCGTCAGCCAGTTCAGTCGACCAGCTCTGCCGAAAGATCGTGGCTGCGTTTATGGTACAATAACTACAGCCACTCCCAGAAAAAACTACATCAATATACGGAACGGGGCTTTAAAAACAAGAATCGTCTCGAATCCCGGCCTTTTATTTGTTGGGCTCACCTTTGGAACTCAGGTATAGTCATTACTGGTCACACTTTTATTAAGTATCATTGTTGTTGTTACTTGAGATATCACCGTTGATTACTGAAAGTATGCGTTTTGTACCAATGTATCACGATTTAAGTTATTCGTTTATAATGACATTTTAGTGGTGTTCACAAGGATTTATACAGTTCGCACCTCGGTGTTTTCGTTCATACTCAAAAAAATTCAGTCAATCCTTAAATAATTAATACATTCCCTGTTATCAAGTGGTCGATATGATTTACTGTTTCTTAAATTAAAAACAATTTAAGATAGGAAACAAAGTTAAGAATAAAAGGGTTATCGATTTCTTTGTCGCATGGTTTAAGACATGGGACAGTTTTTCGATCGTCCATTTGTGTTACCGAATAATTTGCTACAACGTACGAGCCATATAAACCATCATGTCGTGTTCTTTGTCCCCTGTACCCTCTCATGGAAATAATTAGCAGCTTTACAAAGTGACAAATTTTTTAATAGCTTAAAGAGATATCTTTTTCTATTCTCTACAAAGCAAACTAAAGCTACGTAAACACTGAACTAATCTGCGTGACATATTTGGTGTCGCGGACCTGAGCGAAAGCCGAGCCGGCTATTTTAAAGTGTCTTTCGGGATAAATTATTGTTCGCAAATACAATACGTTAAACAGAATACGCGTGATGTTTTGTTGAAAAAGAAAGGATAATGATTCTATAATATTTTCTTTGTGAGCCAATAATGTTAACGATGTATTAATAAAGTAGGAAATATTAAGAATAAAAGCATTAGAAAACTAATATAATTACAATGGTCTCCGTTTCTAAATACTGATCGTACATTTCCAATTAACAGGAAGAAGAAGTCATAGCCTTACTTCGAGACTACTAAAAAGCCGTCACTGTCTGTACTTTGTGGCTTATAACCGTCCTACATATATAATTTTAAGTCTAAAGTATAAATGTCCGGTGTGCTTATTTTCCAATTCAGGAATATCAGGACCTTGTATATCGTTAAGATGTCTTTTTCGCCTTTACCAAAAATCACATTTCTTTCAAACCAACTGGTTAAGGAGAAACTGTTTTTTGGTAAAATAATTATTTTCTTTTTGTTTGTGCTCATTTTTCGCTAATATTCCATGTACATTGTTATTGCCTTCTGTCGATGAGTATAAATTACCCATAATGACTGGAGATTAAGATATATGATACCATTGAGATTAATGATTGGATGTATATATAAATATCAAAAAGGACTTGTTCGCTGTTTCTTTATCTTATATTGGTAGAGGGCATCTTTTTGTATCCCATAAGTATATAAGTGAGTCACACGAGCGGGCTTCGACAATCGCAGGGGTGGTTTTTGCAAGGTTTCCTTCTGGTTTTCCATCGTATGCCAAAGAAAGGTGTGATGTGGATAAGCTGTCGCCATATAAGTGAAATCCCCTTGAGTGCGACATTAAATCTTAATCAAACGAACGAACAATCTTTATCACCTTATATTAAATTAGGTAACCCATGTAAACAAAACTTTTCATGCTTTTTCCTTTCGGTACCTATACCATTGACTATTATTCCCAAAATATGAACAAAATTTTTTTCAATAATTGTATGACGATTAATTTTGTGACATACTGTTTATACTGATTCCTAATTATACCAAATAAATAATAACAGCGAGAAATATGGAATCCAACATGAACAGACAGCTTCGCTTTAGTCACCAAATTGAGGAATCGAATTATCCCTGACTCAAGTATGTTATAGCTATCCTCATACTCAAAACACCAGTGTAATAAATCCCGTTTACTTTCCTTTTTTTATTATAAAATTTTCCGTCATTGAAAAGTGTCCCTAAATCCAGAAATAACTATGTTTTTAATATTTTATTCTACATAACAACCGTGTTGCATCGTCGCTTGTTGTTGTAATATTTACTAAGAGTGCCTAAAATATGCCTTATGCTCAGGTAGATCTATAATACCAGCAAAGTTATTATGCCAATATCGCCAACATCATAGATTGAGTAGTTGTATTCATTATGCCGTTTACCACCCATAAAAAGTTTTTCGTCGCATTACATGTTGTCAACTCAATAGGGAAAAGAATGCGGATTCCGAGACATTGGGACGAGGAACTGACCAGATGCGAGAGACAGTATCAATAAACAAATTCTTTCGAAGATTATCCTTTTCCCAATTCACCAAATATGATCTGTCAAATAATCTAGTTTTCGTGTTTTCGTTCTTTTTGGGGATATCGCTTTCTAAGTTTGAACAGGTTTTAGTTCAGAAATCCCGTCCGGGAATTACACCCACGACCTCAAAGTGAGGCACCGAATCGCCAGTAGTAAATTTATAATAATTACGAATTTATGGATTTTCAGCTTCTGAATTTATTCAAACACAACGTTTCAGTGCAGATACTAGATACTAGCACCGTTTTCAAACTCGCTTGGAATGGTGCTAGTGTCTGCACTGAAATGTTGCGTATGAATACATCTAGAAGCTGAAAATCCAAAAAGTCTTACTTATTATGTCATCATCACAACTTCTAAATGCCGCTAAAAGAAGTTGCCGGTTACCTATGAAGAACACAATTGTCCTTCTTGTTATCCCCAAAAAAGGAAATACTGTTAATATTCACATTCTAAAAGACACTACAATCATTCAATCTATTTATTACCAATAAACACGATTAACCACATTTATTTTTCCGATTTACTACAGCAACTTTAAAATACACTAGTGCGGAACGCTGTTAAGATATTTTAGCTGTAACCTCAATTACGTCACCTCTGTCTGATTGGTGAAAGGACAGGCATGTTTACGCAAAACGATAGAAACAAAGACAAAAAAACTTTTCCAAATTCTCTGCTAAGACCCATTCAACAGATTTTGTGGCCCTGGAAAAGAACAATAGAAAGCAGTTAAATGGCACCTGTTATAACATGGTCTGACGTCATTAAATCACGTGTCCCAATTGATAGCGGTTTTAGCAGGCTTCCTTTAAAAGAGAAAAAGTTCCCTTATTAACTTAAATGGCGTCCCTTTTATCTTCTTCTTTGTCATATATAAGAAATTCTTGAATAAAAAGCCTGACCCTTAATCTCCTTAAATGGCTTTGTCCTGGGTTATATAGGCTGTATTTGGGTACTTCCTTGAAGGATTCATTCGTATCTACGTTATACCCATTAATTCTGTTCAAAATGAATATTACCTGTATGCGCATATATTTGCCCAGGTGCCTCTATCAAAACATTGGGTCAAATTAAATAAGATTACTGGCATCTATTGTATCCGATCTTTGCATTGCGATAGATCTCCATTAATTGATTTAATTATCTATTGCTCTTCTGCCTTAATCGTGAAGCTAACCCTTTCTTTGTATACAGAAGGGATGGGTCGATCCTTGTAATGGGAAATTAAACGTTTTGGTTTGGCTAACTGGTCTCGGCGCACTCGCCCTGTTTGTCAACGGAGAGACGTGAGCCGTTGACACAATATGCAGAATACACAATAGTTACATTTGAATGCCATTCTCAATTATTCTATTATGGAGTAAAATACGTACAGAAGTTAGCCGAGGCGATTTGCAGTCCCCGCCCTTACAATATACGTAAATTAAATAATATTTTACCAAATTGTCTAACAAAGGCAATATGGCTTGTTCGTGGACACAGTTGTGTTTATACAGTTACATTCCATGCTGATAAAGCCCATGCATATTCAACATTTTTTTTTAATTTGCTTACACCGCTTCAGTGTCGGGTTTTAAGGCACAACCAATGCTATTTTGTTCGAGTAAGATTGGCATCGGGCTCAGTCCAACACTACAGTAGGTGATCAATTTTTTTTTTTCTTTTAATTATTATTCTGAATTCAAAAAAGTTTATTATTTTAAAGTCATTTCGCTCAATAACATTTTTACAATATATGGCAGATGATTGCTTTAATCAAAAGCGATTGTGTTTTCAGGCCGCTAAAAACTGTTGTAAACCGAGAAAAAAAATTATAATTTATATGTTACATATGCATATATTTATTGTATAGTTTAAAAAATGACACAGAAAAAGTATAGCATATCGTTGCGTAATCTGTGCACTGGGTTATTGAGCCCTTTATGTTTCAGCGACATTAAAACACTCTATATTGCTATTTGAGACAACTTTTTCGAGTAAACCTTGGCTGGTTTGTAGAAATTGTTCCGTATATATAGCTTAGCATAAAATATAAATATTTTTTGTAGAGAACGAAAGACGTGCTATCCTCTAACGGAATTTGATGTATATAATTTTCGAGAGAAAGAAATCAGTTGTTTCCTTATTATTACGTTTTAAAATAACACGCATGCTGTGTAGACCCCCTAATGCCCCCCCCCCCCCCCCCTCCTAATGTCGTCCTGGGGAATGCTACTTTCTAAAAAAAATGACTACTGCAAACATCCCCCCAATGTCGTCCTTAAAGGTATTCCAAAATGGTTGATACCGAGGAAATGTATAAAAAAAATAGTCCAATATTCACTGAACAATTTGTAACTTGTTTGTCTTTTTAATCTGGCAAACATGCGGAGAAATTGGGATTCGAACACATCTGACTTTTATCCATATGCTGCAAGTTTGGTGCGGATAAAGCTTCAGTTCCGACCTCCTTATATGATGCAGTTAGCTATTTTGATCAGCGCTCAATCGCAGCGGATATCCACATAAAGCTAGGCGTGACGTGACGTTTATAGTGCACGTTTCAAGTTTGGTGGGAATAAAGTTTCAGGATCCAATATATATCCAATATATATATATAAATTAGCTGTTCATTTAACTATTCAGATTAGCGCCCACTATAACGCTGGATTTTCAAATTAATGACTTAATTAGGTAGGTCGTGACGCATATAGTATACTGCTAGTTCAGATCTGGTATATTGATTATTATATACTTGTACGAATAATGAAGTATCCCTGTGACTAGAGAACTGCTAACTGCTGGTCAACTCCACAAAGATCATAAATTGGCCTTTCAGATAGAAAGGGGTTATTTTGATAAGGTCCCCTAATGTCGTCCCGCCCCTCTAATGTCGCCAGGACGACATTAGGAGGCGGGGCGACATTTTGGGTGTCTACACGGCTTGCCATGATGAGTCGGCCAGAATAAAATCGGTCTTGAAATCAACGAAATCTTATTATTTAAATACTTTCATGTTATTGACTATTCTGCTAACTATCACTTGTAATGGAATATTTTTATTTTGTTTTACATGTCACGATGACAAAGAAAAGTACAGTCAAAGAGTTGACCAAACAACAAATTTGTCCTGAAATCACCGAAGCGACATAATCATAATACTTTTTTGTTGTTTACTATGCTAATAATTATCACTAATGATTTTTTCTTTTTCTTTTCTTTTAAACAGGTCACGATGACAAAAATTTGTCCCGTCAAGGGGTCGACCAGACTGGTTGTTTTTGCAGCGCTCGGGTTGATCTCGCTGTGCCATGGCCTAGGCGAGGATGATCGCCCTGTCATCACCACGTCAAAGGGCCGAGTTCGTGGTGTAAGAACATTCTTCACCAACCAGCAAATCCCCGTTGATCGATTTTTGGGAATACCTTACGCGCAACCGCCGATAGGACAAGGGCGCTTCCGGCGTCCCATTGAAGCTCAAACATGGAACGACCTCCGAGAGGCAAGCGAATACTCTCCAGCTTGTTATCACAGTTTCCAAAATATCGGGTTTCGTGGCGAAGACATATGGAATCCAACAGTTGTCTTAAGTGAAGATTGCTTGTACCTTAATATCTGGGTTCCGAGAAATATCCAGCGTCCTATGTCCAATTTGGCGACACTTGTTTGGATATACGGTGGGGGATTCAGTTCTGGGTCGTCGGATCTGGCGGTGTATGACGGATCATTTCTTGCAGCGACTCATAACGCCATTGTAGTGTCGTTCAATTATAGAGTTGGCCCATTCGGTTTTCTAAAACTTGACACCCCGGATGCTCCCGGTAACATGGGTCTAATGGACCAGTCATTGGCCCTCAAATGGGTTTATGAAAATATAGAAGCTTTTGGTGGAATGCAAGGTAAAATTTCAATATTTGGCGAAAGCGCTGGTTCAGCTAGTGTTAGCTACCATTTGCTCGCACAATCTTCTTGGGAATATTTCTCCTCCGCAATCATGGAGAGTGGTGTTGCCTTGTCAAGCTGGGCTTTTGTTAGTCCGCGACAGCTTGAAAGTTATTCAAAAATATATGCCAAGGATGCCGGTTGCACAAGCGACGACCCACAGCAGATGTTAGAATGTCTACGTAATAAAAAGCCAAATGAATTGAACACTCAAATTATTAGCTCATTACAATTTAAGCCAACTGTTGATGGTACTTTCATTACAAAACCACCTAAGGAGCTGATACGAGAGAAACGTTTCAAACGTTGCAATATTATGCTGGGATTCAACACGGATGAGCAGACGTATTTTATGCATTATTCTTACCCGGAAAAGTTTGGAAGAAATATCCGAGGAAGACCGCGTGTGAGTGTAGACGAAGCTAAGGACTTACTTAGGCATATATTGTTAAGCAAAGAACAGCAGTTACCAAACACAACCTTTGCGTTTCAAAATCTACAGCAAGTCTATTTCAATTCTATTCCGCCGCAAATCAGGGGAGATAATTTTAAAGTTCTTGGCGACATGGCTGGGGATTATGACTTCAAATGTCCGCTTGTAGAGTTTGCTAATGCGTACGCCGAGCAGAATCTTGGTGTCTTTTTTTATCAGTTCGACCACAGATCTCCTTCAAATCCCTGGCCGGAATGGATGGGCGTGATGCACGGATATGAGATAGAATTTGTGTTTGGACATCCCTATAACTTTAGCGCTGGATACTCAACGGATGATAAACGAATCAGTGACGTGTTGATGTCATACTGGGTGACGTTCGCTGGTAGCGGGTAAGTTTCACTTATGTTGCTTCAAATGGTTACGTGGAGAGGGTTTAAAGAGGTAGCCTACCTAAATACAAAAAAAACTTCATTAATAAAGTTAGCTTGAATAGATCATGATGGATAATACAAAGTT
>JARFOD010101851.1:0-16424 GCA_031763545.1 Mopalia muscosa
CTTTATTCAGCAACAGCCTCGTGGACTCCTTTTCCAACATGACAATGCAAGGCCACACACAGCAAGATTGACACAGAACTTCCTTGCCAACGCCATCGTTCAGGTTTTGCCCTGTCCCGCATGTTCATCGGACATGAATCCCATCGAGCACTTATGGGACCACCTCGATCGGCAAATCCGACGTCGCCGTGTGCCTCCAGTCAACGTCCAAGACTTGGAACGATGTCTTCTCGAGGAATGGCAACGCATCACTCCCAGCGTCATCAGACGTTTGTCGTCATCAGTCCGTAGGCGTGTTCTGGCTCATGGTTGATGCTCACGGTGAACATACCCGCTATTGACTTGACTTTGTGGCGTGTGGTGTGACATTTCCCGTTGTTTCTGTGATCAGTGCTCTAACGAAATGTTCATTTTTTAAAGGCTTGTCATATTCGGTTGTACAAATTTTATTAAAATGAAATTTTTGTACAGATATTGTGAAAGGATTTCTCAAAAGCATAACACCAATCCTAAACTTCTGCATTGTTTAGTTTTTCTTTTATGCCGTTGCAAACAGGTGGTATCGTTTCTTTTGGACACTAGTTTACTTTAATCGGGCCAGAATAAATAAAAGACTACGCACCAACACGCGCATTTTTACTAAGAACTATATTCGAGGGTGACTAAGCGAAAGTCAATAATAGCGGTCTTACGCCAAATAAGTTGCCGGACCGGACCCAAATCAGTTAAACAAACAAGCAAACTAACCGAACGGCTGTAAGGGGAGACAACTGTATCAGAAGTATCTGTAACATGCAACAGAACACTCTTATTATACTATTTTACTACATAAGTGAGAAAGTCTCTTTTTTAAACACAACTACGCGTATGCGTTGTTATGTTTATTCAGGTCATCTTTGACTTCCATGTCATTTAATTAGCCTGCCACGAAACATCCACTCGAGCAAGCCAGTTGTTGTGTTAAGTTAGTCCAGCGACAAGTTCAGTTAAAGTATGTTTCAATGGCGACGAGGATGGGATCATGTTATCATGGCAATGCTGAATGGATAAACTAACGTCAACAACAAACTGTAAATCAGAACTGTGCTCAAAATCTCCATAAATTACACGGCAACCCAGCATCAGTTTCACTGTATCGCTGAACAAGGAAGTGTCAAAATGGCGGAAGCTAATATCCCGGTGATAAATGTGGTGACAGAAACTAGGCCTTTGAAGACTCAACCGTTCACACATCCACAAGACCAAATAGCAAATGGTAACGCGTGGGAAGAGTGGTTAGGGGAGAATCGAAGAGGAGTTCAGATACTTAAGGATAATGGAAGCAATTGACAAGACAGACACCTTGATAATATATTGAGGACAAGAAATAGCTAGATTGAGTAAAAAAAACCCTACCGAATCCAATAGATGGTGATATAGACGACTACCAAAAATTACACACTAAATTAAACTCACATTACAAGCCACAGCAAAACAAATATTATGCTCGTTTTAAATTCCCAAGAATGAGACGAGGAACAAACTGTCGCATATGCTACAAGGCTAAGAGAAAGGGCTACTGAATGTGAATTTGGTGACACTTATGAAGATAGACTACTTGAACAATTGATTTTGACAGTTAAAAACACTTATCCAAAAACAATTAGTAAGAAATAGAATTTGACATCATAAGCAAAATAAACAAACTTGTCACAATGACAATAAATATAGGAGAACGGGTATCAGCAATGGCAAACCGTGTCATTATTGTGGTCAAGCCGGTACTCATGAAGAGGGACGAGATTGTCCAGCATATGGAATCTCGAAAAAAATCGTCAAATTAGACGTGTTGGAACATAAAGTGAGTTCGATAAGACCATTTTAGTGCAAAAGATGATGTTGATGTGATAGCATAGCCAGATAAAACTTCAAAATGATTTACCAGTAAAAGGTAAATTTACAACTGTAGTAAGGATCTAACCTGTGGTACTAAGGCAAAATTTGTAGTTGTACATGGCAGAATCAATTCGGCCCCGTTGATTAGTAAAACTACACTTATAGAGTTAAGCATGTTACAAAGCAGCCCAGATGTAATACTCGCTACACCTAGTAACTTAACAATTCCACAACAGAGTAAAGCTAAACAGGTTAACCGAGATGAAAATAAAGCAGCCATGCAAACTATACTAAGCAAGTACAAACACACATTTGAAGGTATAGGCAACATTAGAGATATAAAACAACAATAGGGACACGCACGTACACTTTAATATGAAACCTGACACCGTCCCAGTGGTGAAGAAACCAAGACTGGTTCCGTATTATTTACAAAAACCGTTATGAGAATGGATTGGTCAGGGATTGGAGGAGGATATTTTTGAAGAGGTTACACAGCGTGAAGCAATTACGTGGTGCTCGCCATTGGTTTTTCAACCTAAATCGCGTTACATCCGTTTGCCTACTGATCAATAAAAGTGATCACACATGATTAGAGCAAGTGTTTATCTACGGATACCAAGCAAATCTATGGATAAAACAAGGATGATTCAGGCTCCAGATGTCGAGGATTCCATGTACAAGTTATATGATTGTACAATATTCTCCAAAATGGAATTTACGGCAAGGATACACTAGACCCAGAATCAAGGATGGAAGTAAAATTTAGTACTCCATGTTGAAACATTCGTTCAACAATTTCAGCTAGACGTGTTACTGACCGACGCAAAATTGGTCGAGATTCAAGTCATTTCAAAGTAGTCAATGCAGTTGTCCAAAATATTGAAAGTGACCCATACATCCCATCAATTGAGAGAGAAACAGAAAATTAGCGTGATACACTTCTACAATATTCAACTTCAGAACAAATTGAAGCTCAGCAAGTAACATGTCTAGTGATACTTCACAGCATATTGAACACAAACAACAAATGATACAAAATGAAGAAGACCCTACAACCTTAACAGAGACACCTGTGATCAATACAACCAGCGAACGACCTCAACGAAATAGAAATAAACCAGCATACTTGAAGGATTATATTGAGTGGCGGGACATTTAAATATATTTACTTGACGGTGTATTCCATTCACTGACTGTGTTAAAGAAACGACTTAATTTTATGAAATAATTACGTTTTGTTTAAATTTGTTTGCACATATTCTTATTACTTACAAATTATATGCACGACGCAGAGCTAATTGTCACAAGTAAATGTTAAACCAATGTAAAAAATAGTTATATGTTTGAGTTGAAAAATAATCGTAGAGTTAACCAGTTGTACAAGAGAAGTGTTACTCCGAAGAACGAAACACTCATTTTGACTTCAATATTTCGGCGGTTTATTTTTCCATCATCAGGAAAGCAAGCAAAAGGTGACATGACGCATATTTATAGGGTTTAAATATAATCAATCACATGATGTTAAAATACTAGTTACAATAAAATGTGTAAAATAAAAGCCAGTTTTTTAATGTATACAATGGAACAAAACAAAATTGTGTTTGCTATTTAAACTGTGAAATCATATAAGCCATTTTACAGATTAAATTCCAATTAACAGTGCTTAACACACGAACAAAGCTATTAAACTTATCATACAGAGTTATAAAAATAAAATTAACTAAACAGGATTAAGTCCTTGCTGGCTTTAAGGCCATGGTTTAACTGTGGTTTTAATCTTCTGATTGCTAATTCTTTGAAGAGGAGAACAGACAATGAGTCTATTGTCTCAGTATTTGCCAATATTACTTCAAACATTTCAATAGGTTTATTATTGCTGAAGTAATCGGGTAGACTTAAAATACCCTGAAGAAGTTGAAAGCCAGAACAATTAAAAGCGTGATTATACATTTCACTGCCAACTTTTGTATGCTCTTTACTTCTTGTAATTAAATTCCTGTCGGTCTTACCGATATAATCACAATCACAACCAGGGCAATTAAATTTATAAACAACATAGTTGCGGTACTCTTTAGGAATCGGGTCTTTAGTGTTTGTGAAGAAATGTTATTTAGTTCTTTGCCAATGTATTTTAATAATCATAGGTCTATTAATAAAACGTTGATTTGTACATTGTTTTGCTAGAATTTCGCCGTGTTTTCCGATATAAGGTAGTGTCATCCAAATTTGGGAATATCGCGTGTGGTCTTATAATCAATAATGTGTTTATCTATCGACTCCACTGCCAGCGACCATATACATTTTTATATTATTGTTTACATGTATTAACTTATTGTACGAGTAGTCCCCCTAGTAGCCTTCCGGCTCTGGGACATCCCTTATAAAGAAATAAAGCATTAAATAAAAATACAAATGTGGTCATGCCACTAGAGACTGCATTCTGTGATTCATTGGCCAAGAGACGACCAATGGCGACGTTCCGGGTAGCTGCGTATAGTCTTGGCATATCGTAACAGGTTGGAGAAACAATTGAACGGCTAAGTGTCATTTTTACCCCTTGAACTCTCTTAATGATTAGGCATGATTATCAAGTGCAACTGCCCTAAGTTTTTCCCTACGCCTTCTTTGCGCAGCGTTACAAAAAGACTGGCCCAAAAGTCACGTGTGATCAACAACCACTACCAGGTGCTTAAATTCAATTATCAAACATTTACATTATAACATGATCATGTTGTCAAGTCTCAATCACGCAAATTTTTGGAAGAATTCATGTTTTAAATTTTGTTTGTGATTTTGTTTAAGAATGATATAAAGGTACATTAGCTTTACTCTAACAGTTATCTCATTCATTAGTACAATTGAATATATAGTTCGACATACTAGAACTATCTGAAAAATGGTCTTATGGGCAATAACCAGTTTCGAGTTATTCTGAAAAATGTTCTGAAATTTAAAATAATGATCAAATCGAAAAAGAGGGACAGTACCATTTGGCACAACACAAAGTTATATACTGCTGTATTGTATTTAGTTGCAATTGCTCAAAGCGCAAGACAAAAATATTGAAAACGTGAAAAAAACTGTTCATTCTATCCATTCACAATGTTCATTTTCATCAAACAAACGGGGGACATACGGTGGCATAGGCCCCTCTTCCCCGACCTATTTTTGGATTGGATGATAAACGAAGGGTGCCCAAACTTTTGACCTCGATCAGGCCGTGATTGCATGGGAACGTTTCATCCCCTGTCATTAAAGTCTTTCACCCCAGGAAAACTATGAAAAATTAATGAATTACACCAATCAGTAAAACATGGGATGCAAGTGGAAAATAAACTATGATCTGCAGCTACATGCAGAAGTTACGGATTAGGTGATTAAAACAATGTGTATATCTACATTTCAGGTATTTATTTTTATTGTGAAATACATGTACAGCTAGTCTATATCATTCAGGGTAATGATGTGGTTAACTTAACCAAATACTTAACAATAATCCAATCTATTATATTAATACTACCGCTAGTACTGTAATTGTGAAAGTCAGTTCGTTTTACAAAATAAGTATTTAGGCTGGTGGTGCATGTCAAGGATAGAACGGTAAATGAATTTAAGAGAAAGTACAATGATAAAAAATCTGTTTAATTCAACATGTAAAATAATAAGTTTGCAGAAAAAGATTCTGTGTGAGCATATAACTGGGACTTAGTTACGATGCAAAGGATCAAAGTCCCCCTCCACCCCCACCCACCCCCCACCCACTCACCCCATCTCCTTACCGCGCTCGCCTTCCTGTTAAGTGAATGAGTATGCTTTTGACAAATTAAGTTTTATTTTATTCATAAAATCTGTAAAATATTACAACATTTGGGTAATGCTCAAGCCGACTATTAAATCGACCATTTTGTCTACAAAATTGTCGAGGAGCCCGGGTACAATACTATGGTGACGAGAGTTACCTCTCTTGACAAGATAACTACGCCAAAGATTTTTTTATATGACCAGTAATTATGTGTATCACAACATGCAGCGTGTGACACGCTTGGGAATAGAAAGTTAGGTCACGGAATTCTACTGATTATTGAATGAACAAATTAAATAGTAAACGAGAGACTTTTATGTATGACAAAACAGTTAGACATCAGCGTACAGACATACAGGCTCCTTTCTTCGAGTCGCCGAACACGGACATAAGAAGGTAAACAAACTGAACAAAAGAAAAATAATCTGCAGCTTAAGGAAACTCAAGAAAAATTAGCTAACTCTAAGACTTACCTTTCCTTTGTAATAATTTTATTAGAATGTAGATCTAAATTTACTAAGAACAATCTTACACATGGTCTTTATGGACAACAACCAGTCTCGTGAAAACACAGTTCTTTGATGTTTTCAAAATTATGATCGAATCTAGAAAGCAGTATAGGTAATGTACTATTGGTACAAAATTCAGGGCTCAAATCGCCACAAGCAAATGTGGGTTAAGTATAGACCAATCGGTCTGAATTACGGTTGCCTGGCTCGTAAATATTTTATAATAGTTTGCTAGTAACAAAATAGCGGGATTCTTGTTTATAGTGTGTGTGTGCTACATATATTCGAGAGACGTAAACAAGTGAAAAAATTCAGTCGGTTCACCAGATAGTCTTAGGTTCGATTCCTGGACGAGTTGCAACTTGAAAAAAACACTCCGAAATAGAAACTTTTCTAACGTTAGAAGGTGTGGTCACAAAATAACGAAACTGCTGTCATTTCCAATCAGTCCTTTTAACGATAACACTTTTATGCTGTCATCTGTTCGACCTTCTCATTAAAATATTCCCTAATTCTGCTCTGAATTTAGAGGTAAAGAAAAAAGTAAAATCCCTCAATTTTATTAGTCTTATCCGCTCGTGGAGAGCGGGATTGCGGAGGGAGAGGAGTGGCGAGTAGGTGGTCAAATTGGAAAAGATCGCTTAATAATGTTGTTAAGCTGCATGGCAGAACCTGCAACCATGCAGTGACTTATGGTCGTCATTGAGTAAGATGCGTATATCGTAAAAGTCGAAAAGAATATTACTTGATAAACAGACACAAACACAACACGCTGGTTGGGCTACAAGGGTTATCAATATGATCCAGGGCCCGTATTCAAAAAACTGCTTAACTTTTTCTTAAAGTTACGAAAAACTTCGTCTTCAATCATCATTTTAGGTACATGAACACCAATTTTATGATGTATTTTTATGGTCTAAATGAAAGATTGTAAGTGAAATTTATAAAATGTGAACTAGATTATTTCCAATTTACTTTCTTCAATAGAAAATGGGATGCTTAATCTGGCTAAGTATTGCTTAACTTTAAGAAATATTTCAGTAGCTTTATGAATACGGGCCCAGGTCAACTTCAAATCTGACTCTCTGGTATTTCGTTTGGAAATTATCCGCCAAAATTTCTCAGTCCCTAGCTGTGTGAATAAAGAAAGATTACCCAAAAGGTTGCAGGTAAGCGCAGACATGTCAAACTTCTATTTGATAGGATTGGGGATAGAAGCATTGTTCATGTACAATATAGAGTGCCCTTTATCTGCGAGAAGTACATGAATCGTTGCGGGTTTTCAAGGATCGTCAATCCCTACCAATGCTTCAGGTTAATTCACTTGCTCCACTCTCTGTAAACGTCTTTGCAATTTACAATTATCATGTAATTCACATAATCAGGTGTTAAACAATACCTTGACAAATGTAAAGTCACTCTTTTCAGTTTTTTTATTGTCTGTATGGGTCAAATGGGTTTAAATTGTGTAGTGTGCACGCCAAGTTCCATTTTCGAACATGACCTTACCATGATTGAGGTCATTCTGCTAGCCAGTAATATTTTATTAATTCTTGTATCATCCTTCATGTGGATGTGGACAGCCTATATACAAAATACACGAGTGAAATAGCCAGTAATTCGATGCAGCTATTGCTTCGCCAGAAGATTCGAAATAACGTCATTGCTCAAAACTCTGTCGATATGGACACATGATTGATGGCTCAGAACACAGTTTTAGATCTTTTTATAGATTGATTGGGGTAGAGGGACCGGAACTCTGGATAGAGATTTGATGATTTTATGTAAACCCCTTTGTCTGTGAAATTAACAACAACCAGAAAGACTAGAGAAACTTCCCTGTAGAAAAGTCAATTTTCAACAATTCTTTTGAGTTTCTAATATTCATACCGTTTGGCTAAGTGTAGTTTGTTAGAAAAGCAGCAATGCTTTCTTTACGTGGCACTGATGGAAAAGTGCCTTTCTTATAGAAACTCTTCACATCTTGGTTTTGCTAGTGTCAATAATTGTTGGAAATACACCGCCATATATCGATTCAATCTGTAGCAAGTTTAGGAAACATGTCATGAAAAATACATTTCGAAATAAGTTCGCGAACAGTCCCTGGTGTCAACCATTTTCGAAAGTACCAGATGTGGTAAAAAATAAAATATCATACGCCGTCATGTCGAGCATGTTCTCAAATCTAAATAGAAAAACAATAATGTTCTTACACAAACTCGTATCGATTAGTTGATTAGTCGATTTAATTTTTTTAAAAAACGAGTTTTAGCTTAGAGAATGGATAGAAATCTCCAATAAGAAATGATAGCAATATCACATGGGTAACATTGGTCGCTGTATATGTTGAAAATTTAAATAAATTTTCTAAAATGTTATGGCAGCAACTGGGTCACAACCCCATGTAGGTCAATGTACTAATGATGGAGTTATGCGCACGATTAGCTTTTCACGCACTTTCGCGCGATCTTTATCATATAGAATCAATCAGTCAACGGGTTATCTTTAACATTTTCAGCTGACCAATCCCTCTTTCAATAGCACTTCTAGTTTTTTTGTGAGCGCTATAAAATATAAAAAAATACAGGACAAAAATTTCATGTATATAAATTAAAATAGTTCACCTCAATGTAATAATGGCAGGTCTGAAATCTTGCAGAGCTGGAAGGGTCCTTGGTTAAGATTTATCAATGATAAGACATTACATATCTCATTTGATAACACACAGCCTCATCATCCAGGATAATAAACGATTTACGCAATAATCTCACGAAGATTGCCGACACGAATCCGACGAACATCCACGACATAATGCAACAGAGTACAATTATACACTGAAAAAACAACATCTTTCATCTTAAATCTCAGTTATGTTAACGACCCGTTATATTATGTTGCGTTACAATGGATTTCTATTAAGACTTGACGTCCATTCCTTTGTGACGCGACGTCATCTAACAAGCTGTTAGGCTAACGAGGTTTGAACAACGGAACCCAGTTCTACAATACAGCACCATAGCAATATTCGATAATTTGAATGGAAAATGGGACTTAAATAATCTGGAATGCGAAGATTATTAATAACGCTTAAGGAAATATCCTCAATAAATTCAATATTGAATTGTTTCCACAAATTTTACAGTATATTATTTCATACTGTACATTGGGAGAAAGTAAAGAAACAAGCGTCATAGGTGGACGAATTGAATAGACTCATTTATTTTGTTCTAATGACGTATGTCTCGTTACAACAAACGAATAAATATAACAAAATTAAAAACTGATCCCAGCATGGCCGTGAAAAATGTGATAACTATAACTGGACATCAGCACAAGAAAACACAACAAACAGTATATAAATATGTGTGGTAATTAGCTATTGCACGTTTTGAAGAGTCCGATCTTTATACACCAAGTGTAAATGTGTGTTGACTTGAACCAGACCTTGAAAGAACCGTATAGATTTAGTACGAAAACAAGACTCTACTCTAAAATATGTCAAGCAACAATAAAAAAAAATATGCTTAGTGGGATTATGGTTATAATAATAATTGACAAAAATTGTATATGTTGCAAAAAGACAACAATCAGTATATATGGCACAAATATAATAGGTCCTATTATACAGGTCTAAATCAACATTATGCTTCGAAAATAACGCACACTCAGTATTTAGACAATGAACCAGGTGTGACCAGTGGTAATGATTATAACAAAGTTTGTTATGTAAGTCTTCGATTTTTTATCAACTATCAACCTGAGTTAAACATGATAAAAAGTCAAAAGCATAAAGACAATTGTATATTTAACGATTATGAACACATGACGTATGCCCAAATCATTAGAAATGAACATATATTGTTCTTTACTGTATCATCTTGCTAGAAAACTGTATATATATATAACAACTGTACAACTGTAGATCATATATGCTTAAGAACGATGCCTGAATAGACATTGAAACGTTGAACCCTTAATTAAACTAGAAGTTGTAATCCATAAAGCCTCGTGTTATGTATATATACACACGAAAAATAGAAATGGCATGTTAACAGATTTGAACAAAAATGTGATTTTTTTTTTTCAGTCAGGGTTTCCTATTTCGTTTATTGTATACAAAGAGAACATTAGCTATGAGCTGTGTGTCAGATTTGAAACAGAAAGGAAAAAACACATTGGTAAGATATTTGATATATACAACGATGACTTAATACAATGTAAAAAGTTTCCCTAAACGTGTACATATATATACTCCTATAAGGCCCGGGGCAATCTTCTTTGTTGGATGTTATGGTCATTCACTAGCATAGCTTCTTCTGGGCTATCATGAGAGATCGGGTGTTTGTCACCAGAAATCGACATTCATTTGGGAATTCATAATTCAACTCGATTATGAAAAACATACCAGACGCGAAGCGTTTAGTGGGCAATTCTTTCAACCATCCATGAAATAAATATTTTGGTACTCTAACTGGATAGTGTAATATTCTTTTTATTTTTCACTTCAAAACTATTTTCGTAAATCAGCGCAGTTTTATTCAATTGTCTGACAATTTCAAACCCGGCTCATTTGGAACTGGATTAAGCTATTCCTAGCGTGACTTGAAACATAAGGACGTTATTCAAAATGTGGTGACAAATGACCTAGCGTGTGGGTTGCGTGGTGAAATGACAATGGGTAATATTAAACGAAGGGCTTCGAGGCAGAACAATTTTAATTGAATAACATTAAACTACAGTAACTTATTTTAAACCTAGCATACTTAAGAGCTATTTATTAAGATACATTACACATAAAACAATGTATAATTTGTACTTTGAAGACAGCTTATTGATAAACTTAGAATCTTCTCAAAGTTTAGCTAATAGCTATATATTGTGATGGCTCAAATCATCCATGGATGGAAAAGCGCCAGTACATCGACGTAGGATTAGTAAGAGCACTCGCTATCCATTAAACCACCGGCGCTGGGACATATTTTAATAAGGCGTTTATTAAGAACGACATTGATAGATAGGCTGTTTTTATATTTTTAAGAACTGGAGAATTCTTTAATATATACTTGAGTAAAAAAGGAACTCTTAGCTCAGAAACAACCCCTAGGATCATCAAAAAGATACAATTTAAGTAAGATTTAACAGACTTAACTGGCGGGGACTGACGTGTGAAGTATGTTGTGCATAAAGCAAATGCATTTTATAATCAGTCGCCTCCAACAAGATTACGAAATAGTTTTAACTAAGGGACCGTATCCAACCTTCGTCTTAAGTTATTTCGTCTTTGCTCGCCACAAAAGACGAGACAACACTACACCTGTCGTCTTTAGCCGATGTTCGTTGTGTCGAAGACGAAGGGCAAGCCAATCATATAGATTTTGTTGGACGGATTTTCGTGCTTTATCATTTTGTGAAAATTCATCAAAGGTTTACACAATTATAAATATGCCGGTCCATAACAAATAAAGATTCTAATTTTGTGGACACAATTATATCTTTCTCTTCAGGTTACGGCGCCTTGTCTAAGCAAACTGGGCGACGTATTTCTGAATGATTTACTCTCATATCTTTCATGTTTCCCCAATTGGAATAAATACTTATAATGTTTTCTATCAGGTTATTGATAGCATGAGAAACAATTACTTTTTCATATTCATTTAAGATTCATTTATCGATCATTTGAGATAGTGAAATCAATTTAATAAGTTCGTCGTCACTTATCTTCAACCTGTTTTGCACTGATGTATTGGATCCGTGTCGTTTCTTGATACAATGCTTATTTGACTACTAACTCTCTTAAATCTACGTCTCTAGGGTGCGACGCCATGTTTCCACAGGATTTATAATGCGTTTTTATTTGTTTTTCGGCCGAATACTGGCAATGAAAAACAATATATAGAGGGAAATCTGGATAAGTACGACTTTGTGAATACAAACAAAAAACATTTTAAAATATTTGTTTTCTATAGTTTGTTGCAGGTTTGCCTGTTCTTAGGTGAATCGTGTATAAGTATCTAAGCGGTATCACAGCATCTTCAAACAGCACAGCATTTTTAAAACAAAATATAGCGTTGACATTTACCTCTACTGTGGAGTATTATAGGTAATTTCAATGATGTAGCTGTATCTTGTGTGCAAGAAATATATGGTAAGTATATTTATTAGTATAATTTAAGTTTTTGTCTTTCTGCTAGCTGCTAAGTGTCTCGTTTGTACCATGTCCATGAACTGTAGTTCGGGAGTTTTCATTAACTTACAGAGCGCAAAATCAACAGTAAATTCATTATTAAAAGTCGATGGAGGAATAACTAACGGGCGTGTGGTATTGGAATTACAGTAATTTGTCGTCATATGTAGAACACTTCTAAACATTTTAACCTCCTTGTAAAATTCAATTCCTTGTTCGTTCACGGTGCGAAAGAACTTTTGATAAAAATGATTGTAGAATATTATATCAGCTATTCCCCACTTCTTAAAATTGTCTTGGTTGATTTGTGAAAAGGACACCCTAGTTCGCTTTGTATTTCTATTGGCAGTTATATACAGAATGTCCTGGAAATTCCAACACAGAAGTCTTTTTAGCAAAATGAGGGATTCATCAAAATATTCAAGAATCATTACTAGTTGAAAGTCCAGATCTATTTGCTTTAGATACTGCTGTATAGCAGCTCTATCGTGTAGTAATGACACGTTCAAACCGAAGTCAAATGCTAGGCGATTATTAGTGAACGAATCTTTAGCGAGGGGCGCTTCAAACTTATTAGGGTTGGAGAGAAAGTTGGTTAGCTTGTCCTCTGGAATCTGAGCAATATACGGAAATCTTTTCTGTAAGTATCTGATAGCCGAGTCCAGTAGATCCAATGGCTCTCTGACTATAGCGATGTACATTGTGTCATTGGGCATCACATTCCGGAAAACAATTCGGTTGTAGACCACGTGATTGTACAGCAAATCATAAGATGTATTAGGCGGAGGCTTGATCAAATTAAATCGTTCTATAGTGACTCCATACCCTAAGTAATTACCATTATGTGGAATAGCACATGTAAGTGATCTCTTCTCTCCAAATCTCTGTAGTATATTCATCACAGTGGTGCTTCCTGCTTTATGAACTTTTAGAAAAGCTACGCGCTGATGTTCGCTGCAATTGTCCGATGTTGGGATAAAATATGACAGACGTAGTTCCGTTAACGACGAGGTTGTTTTTCTGACATTCACAACTTTGGAATGGATCATAATGTAGGAGAACGTCAGGGTTAAGACTCCAGCCGCCGCTAGACTCAACAGGCACCTGTCGACACAACAAACATATAATCATTACTTATAATTAATGTTGCTAATTTTTTTGAAGTAGTATTGCACCAACCCGGAAATAGAGAAAATGCATAGACCAACCAAATTAAAGTACCTCTTTTCGCTCAGAAGGTGGCCTCTGCCGACAGAAAATGGTAAACAATGGGCAGCAATGAGTGCCAGACTGTTTCTTGCCCATTGCGTTTTGCCAGACAGATAATAAAGGGAAAAAGAGAAACCACATAGACCAATCAAATGAATGTACCACTTTCCAAACGGTGAGTTGCCTCTGCCGAAATAAAATTGCTAAAGACAAGCAATGAGTATAATTATGATAAGAGTGTATTTGCTGTTACTATATAATTAAACATAAGCTTTTCTTCGATAAACGTCATGCTTTATTATGATTGGGAGGAATTCGGTCAGGATTGTATGTGCGGGTATGGTACCGATAATCTACAAAAAATATTTCTTCAATCCTGAAAGGATACGTGTAAAACACACATGACTAATATGTGTTTCAGTAAACGTATTTTATATGCCCCCAAAAATCTCAATCTCATCATGGTGCGATATTGTAAATTTTACTTTAAGTTTAGGTGGAAAAGTTTACCTTTTTCAACTTTAACTTTCATGTATAATTGAAATAATACAGGGAATACACATCCTTAAGTGACACTTTATTTTTATCTTTTGTCTGTAGAAAGAACCAAGTTTTTTTTAATTCAAATAAATCATGGTGGATTTTAAAGCATCTAAGTACGTTAAAGTTGGTCGCAACCCTTATATGTGTCAATGGACGACATTCTATTTTCTCTGCCGGCTAATTTGCGGATGGAATATCATTCAAGTTTGCGCGGCAGTGTGCGAACGCGGGGAGACACGCTTCCGGCGAATGAAATTTGCGATATGGGTGCATTTTCAAACATATAACATCCAGAGCGGATACCACAGTAACGGTGATTTCACCTGATTCAACCGATTGTGTCGGTGTAGGGAAAATACTGCTTTTTCAAAAGAATCCAGTAGTCTTGGACATTCGATATCTGTAGAGAATAATCAGGCATGTCCTACATTAAAGAAAGTTATAACACAATTAACATTTGGTAAGTTTGATAGAGATAACATTCAACCTCTCCGTTATCAGCTTGGCCGTTTTATTCGCCTGGGGTTGTCTGTTTACAAAGAAATAAAGAAAAGGTACTCTGACAGTGTTTTTCTGATTGCTTTTTTTTTAGACTTCGTACCTTCTTGTAACATAACTATCAGTTATTTAGACATTAATCAAATCCATAAGAAGCGGTATACATCAAACACTGATCACTGATGCAAATAATTTGTTGATAGATTGATTGATTGATTAACTATGACGCAAGCTTAGGTAAGCTTAGCCAATGTTAAACATGTTGTGCATGTTAAATCGTTTTTTGCTTACTCATTTTTATTGATAATAAAACTGACAAATCCATTTTTTGTTTGTAAAGGAAATATCTCGTGTGTTGATATTGTTATTGTTGTACCTGTTGTTGTTGTTTATGGCTACTCAGGATAATTAGGCACACTCTTTAACCCTCTCGACTTGTGAAGATCGCCATAGAAAATCGTATAACCCATAGTAGATTTTGATCCACAAAATTTCATCGCATTAGCTAGTAACAAATGATGGCCTTTTATAACATCTCTGAGACACCTAACGTTAGTCTTATTGCTAGTTTTGACGATGTCACAGATAACAAGATGGAATCCATATTGGTTTCGGCGTCCTATAATACCTTTACGTATTTTACTATACCGGTCTTTATCAGAAAAAATATGTGCCAATGTCATTATATTGTTCTGCAGATTACTTGAAGTAGCAGTGTTATCGCTTCCATGTTTGACCATGAAACTGAAGCTGGTTTAACACCTGGATTGAACTTGTCTGGAAGAGCTGAATAGAAACGGCATACGATTACGGTTGGCAGGAATGTGATTAATATTCTCTTTACTTATGAACTTGTCCGTATGTCTCGAACAATGCTTTTTTTGTTGAAAAATATCTTTCCTTTTTTTATGGAAAAATCTACAAATATCTAATAATTTCGTCGATGCCCAGCGTTAAAACCCAAGTAAAGAAACAAATCTTTCGGATGCCATATTTGCGGTATCTTCGTATGTGTTGTCTAACCTATCCCTGTAATATCTTTTGGGTTTAAAAATTCTAGATTGTCGAGTTATAAAGAGTGTGTTTTATACTTGTCCACCATCTTGAAAATATCTTGGAGTTAATTCTGTGTCTGGCAATTGCTATTTCACCTACGGTTTTCACATACATAATTCCATTAACGATTTTATCAGAATACCTACTATCCTTTGTAATCTAAAAGATAGATTTGATAGGAAGGCCGCATAAAATATCAGTACTCCAAAACTACACGTGTCATAGCCTCTTTCTGCAAGGGGGGGGGGGGGGGTGTAATATAACACGATTGTCAAAATGCGTAAAATGTGTTTAATGCGCGTTGCCGTAACTCATACTGTGGATGGAAGAGAGGCACCTTTGATGGAATTTTTGTGACAAATCCTTTCTGCAGCGTACCATTAGATCTCATCCTCTATGCCGATACACCCGCGGTCGTGGCTTAGTGGTAGCGAGTGCACTTCCTAAACTGAACCAGCTTCAATTTACCGTTCACCGGATCAAGTCCACCTGTTTCCATCAAGTATAAGAGCGACGAACAGTGTGAAGTCGACAATTCGTCGTCATATAAGTGAAATACCCTTGAGTACGACGTTAAACCCCAATCAAACAAACAAACAAAAACTAGGCGTGTGATAACCCCTTGCAGGTGAGGGGAATAATAGAACAATATTGTCAAAATGCGTAAAATGTGTTTACTGCGCCTTGTCGGAAATCATGCTGTGGATGGAAGCGGTAACACTGATGAAACTCTTGTAGGCACTAC
>JARFOD010101872.1:0-16423 GCA_031763545.1 Mopalia muscosa
TGTTATTCCAAAATAACAAAAATACTGTTAATCTTCACTTTCTAAAAGACACAAAAATATTCATAACCCTATATATCTTAGGATGTTCCATGTGGTAAAGTCCCAACTATTTACCTAGATTTGGTATAACCCTATAGTTACCGGTATTCCATGTGGTAAACTCCCACTGACTATTTACCTAGATCTGGTATAACCCTTTAGTTAACGATGTTCCATGTGGTAAAATCCCAACTATTTTCCTAGATCTGGTATAACCCTATAGTTAAGGATGTTCCGTGTGGTAAAATCCCAACTATTTACCTAGATTTGGTATAACCCTGTAGTTAACGGTGTTCCATGTGGTAAAATCCCAACTATTTACCTAGATTTGGTATAACCCTATAGTTAACGGTGTTCCATGTGGTAAAATCCCAACTATTTACCTAGATTTGGTATAACCCTACATATCTCAGGATGTTCCATGTGGTAAAGTCCCAACTATTTACCTAGATTTGGTATAACCCTATAGTTTAGGATGGCCATGTGGTAAAGTCCCCACTATTTATCTAAATTTTGTATAACCTTTTAGTTAACGATGTGCCATTTACTTAGATTTGATATAACGACGTTCCACGTGAAAAGCTCCCATGCATTTGATTTGGTATAACCCTATAGTTAGGGAAGTCCCATATGGTAAATTCCCAAGTGACATTAACTTAGATCTGGTATAACCCTAGAGTTAGGGTGTTCCTGGCTCCCAACCATAACAGTGTTTACTATGTTGGATACTAATTGGGAAGTATAAAGAAAGCCATGTTGTGTCCGGTACTTGCAGCCCTTTTAGCCCAAAGGCCTGAATGTAAGATACCCCAAACTAAACTCAATAAATGTGGATTAGAAGCTTAGATCTTCATCTTAGTTCGTCTGGTTGATTCCTCTTTTTTGTGCCCATGCATTTATAGTTTGATCTCGGACTACTGTATACATATATAGTAGGTTTAATTTGGCAAAATCAGCAAACAGATTGAAAGGAGTGCACATGCGTGATACAGAGTATGTTGTTTTGTAGGGATAACATGTTTTGTAGGAATTATATATCATGTTGTTTGATAAAGAACATGATATACACACATGAGGTTAAAAATGCACCGAGGAAAGGCTATTGGTTGACCTTTGCAACTCATTGTATATGTTATTTTTTTCACTCCATCTGACCATCCATATCTATTCCACGGCATCCCATAGATCATATGTAAATCCTAACTGCCTACCTTAAGGCACATCACAACAGGCACAACTGGCCAACCAGTAGTCTGTTTCGGAGCGACTGTATACTCTATAAAGTTGTGTGATCTACTCCTGGGTACTGAAGAAGCTTACATTATAGACCTTATACGTTAAAGGTTATCTTTACCCGCTATATCTCTCGTAGAGCTGAACATGATACTGTCAATTTTCACATGAACGAAAACCCGTTACAGCAATCTTACAGCTCTAAAAACAAGATATAGATTTCTGACTTTTACCAAAGAATCGTCTTATTATACAGAATAGAGTTTAAAACTAAACCAATGTTGTATATTTATCGCTGTGCTGTACATTGCCTGCAGGGTGTATTCCTACAGTTTGTAGTCAATCTTATATGTCTTTAACTTATCAATGTCTAGGCCTGTAACTAAACGATAAATACGATGGTATCTACATGCTATCAGATATAAGACGTCTGATGTTTGTGTTAATATAAAGACGTGCACCGCTTATGGCAATCTGGCACCATAGGCGTTTCCCCAATCTGCTCCCTTCACGTATCGAATAACCAATGGTGCATAAATCATCAACTGGGGTTTACTTAAATTGAGAGTCGGTGTTAACTAGTCCTTAATTACAGTTACAAGTTGATCTAGGAGAGGTTTCGTTTAAAGTGAGCGATCTGTTAATTAAAGCCTTTCCGGTTAGATCCCTATAGAGTTGTCTGGTTTGGTTCAACTTTAGTTTCTGTGTTTAAGGCATGCTTCTTGTCCAAATAAAAAACACGATGCGGTTTCTCAGTTGCATGTAGCAATTTTACACGATGCATAATTAAAAAAAATAATTGTATTTAAATCCAAACTAATTTAGCACTGCAGTTATTATGAACATTTACCGTTGTGAATTATAATACATTTAACGGGAAATTTCAAGTTTTTATTTTTGTTCACCTTGAATCCAAATTTTACTACATTCAACTGGATTTAATAACATAATATGATTTGCGATCGCTATATATATTACAACAGTTTAAGGTAAGGTTAGCCGCTGCATAAGCCAACCGAACTAAAGTTGATTTAATCCTCACATAGATATAATAAGACATATCCACTCTTAGCAATGACATGGCTCTAATGGAACCCTTTTAGGATCTTCAGTTATGGCTGTGCTGGAACCCTTTTTGGTTTAGTATGGGACCTTCACAGCAACTGTTCCATGTATTTCTCCTTATTTTTGGTTTTGTATGGGACCTTTACAGCAACTAGTCCATGTATTTCCCCTTATTTTATTCAAAGAACCATTTTTGTCCTTATGGAACCAGTTAGAACCATCCTAGTTCCATTTACCCCAATCCTCTCTTCTAAAGAACCCTCAAAGAACCATTATTTCTAAGAGTGTGAGAAGGACGTCTTCTTGCCGTACACCATGGATACAACAAACAAACTTACTCTGAGTATTGGAACTTTTGAATTCAACATGAAAAATAGTGGCAAATGAATACGCCTCTTTATGAAATATCTATGTATTTTTTTTATCTATATTTCACTTGGTTATAATTCGGGACTCATTCTGTCATGAACCTCTGTAGTTCAGTCGGTAGAGTGTCAGACCTGAAGCCCCAAGGCCCGGGTTCCATTCCCAGTGGAGGCAAGCAACGTTTTCTCTCTTCATTTATTTAATACATACAATAATCGACCTGCCAGTGTGATTAACTTTTAGAGATATGGAAAAACTACTAGATTGGAATTGAGTTCATCTAATCATTATCCAGCATAATATAAAATAACAGCTTTGGTATAAGCACCCATCTGGTCAACGACAATAACTTCACCCAACGACTAAAATACACGCACCAAGCACTTGTTGTTAACTTGCCTGTCATTACAATAACGTTCTCAAAGTGCAAGTTATAGGCTACGTTATATATAGTTTAGATATCCCATTACTTCTCCTTATATCTGAAACAATACGGGTTCTCTGGCTGCAAGTGAAACTCTATAGTTTATCGAATAGTGTATATATTTCTACTAATATCGTCTTTAATATATGCTTTCCTAACTTGAACAATTAACTATTTAGCCTTATACTACAACAACATATTTATGTTCGGAAACCAATATGTTTGAGATTGGAAACTTTTCTGTCTATAGGAATCAGTGAGGTCATACACATGGAATGCGCCTATATACACAACAACATAGACGCTTCAGGCGTGGTCGTTGAATTAATACTTATTCAATATCAATGAAATGAAATAACCGTAAAATTGTTATAAGGGAAACTGTAACAACGCCCGAGCGAATTTAAATAAAATCTCCTATAGCTCCTACAAACGTCAATGCTTAACATAAATAATATTTCTAGCGGGACAGCAACAGTGTAAATACAAATCAAACATTCGGGAAATTGAAAGTTTCTTGATTCTTAACTGCAATTTTTTAGTAAAACCAGTTTAAATTTATTTTTCGTTCAAGTATATAAAAAAACAGTACTAAATTCTGGTTTCGAGCCTGTCTATTTAGACTTATAGACTGGGGATATGTTTGTTTCTCCCAGACAATTGGTTATCGATTGGATATTGTCCAGTTATACTGCGGTTAGGTGAAACAGTTATGGGAAGGGTACAAAGGCGATAACCTTCTTTTTAAGTTGTCTTTAATTCAATAATAACCAAACTATGACCTGTTGTTTATATTTAGACATTTTTCATAGCCATTCTAATCTTATAAAATGATAACATTCCTCTTTTTGTCGATACTTTGTCCAGAAGGACTTGGACGGGCCATGGTGTAGTTCTGCTTCCAGCGGGCCATTGTCTCCATTCGTCCATTACTGACTGAAACCAGGCAAGCAGGCACTATTGACTGATTGCCAAGAAATGAAAAGGGTCGTGAAAAGAAGATTAAGATTTTTCTCAGATAAAATTCAAACACTTGTATATAAATATAAATACATTTAGCTCAAGCTATAAGGAAATATTATATGTGTCTATCCCTGTTCTGTGGGCGTTTGTCATAGTACAACTAACAACCTCTATTAACACACTGAATACACGTCGCGGAAGTGGACGCAATGTGAAATAGGGAGAAAAACATTTAAAGGCGTATCTAATATATAACACAGGAGTTGAAGTCACGTTAGTGTGTGGTTAACATTTGATAATCTTGTTTATTGTTATCAATTGTCCCCACACATCTAAATGTCAATCTAAACTATCAACTTCTGTAAACAATTGGATTGGCAACTATAACATTAACTCTTATCTTACTCTAGAACGTGACAAACAGGACATCTGTGGTAACGCCAAAGCCACGACGTTTTGTCAAACAGTATACAGATCAAAATTCACTTCTCGTCGTGAAGTGTAAGCCTATATCAAACGACAAAATATCCTTTTTCAAAAGTAATACAAATGTGATGACAAAAATGAAGTAGAGAAACGGTTATCCAGAAATGGCCAGTGTATAGGCCTAACGTTTTCTTCATACGCTACCTTGCACCATTCCTAGTAACAATAGTTTGAGATAATTTTCTCCAATTTCTACAGCCACCATTTGTCCCTCCTGAGTATTTAAATTAGCCATGCGTCATGTAAACGCTTTGGTTCGGTTTGGAAGGCTTACTTGCGGAACATTTAAATTTAACATTTTCTATAAAATTACTAAGTAGTTAACAAAGGAAGAAATCGTAAAACTGACAACAGCTTTTGATTTCTTAATCCCTTTTTTGACAATAAGAAGGACAAAGTAACGAAGTAACAAAGTAACTTCTACATGTTTATGGCCCGTGGCTAAGTGGTTAGCTTGTTTTGTTTGTTTGATTGGTGTTTAACGTCGTACTGAAGGGTATTTCACTTATATGACGACAGACACGAATACAGAACATCACAAACAAATCTGCTTCCCATTACCCTTTAGCTCTGCGAACATCAGAGCAACAGAAAGTAACCTCTTTTCTCGCCTCTTATGATCGACCGAGGAAGCCGAGGGAGTATTCTGCAGGGCCGTGGCCCACCCGCTCCCTCACGGGGCCAAGGACAAGCAAGTGAACAAGCAAGTTGGCTTTCTAATACTACTTCGTTGTACTGTTCACATGATCGAGTTCTTCTATCGACCCTCAGGTAGTCACATGATGTGGCTCTGGCAATCGCGGGGTGGTTTTAGGAGGTTTCCTCTAGGTTTCCGCCGTAATTAGGCAAGGAACAGTATGAAGTAGATAATCCGTCGCCATAATTGAAATACCCTTGAGTACGATGTTACACCCCAGTCAAACAAATGAACAAACAACCAAAAACCGCATTATTAGGGTCAGTAAATATTGAAAACTGACAAAGGACAATGGAAAATCATAAAAAAAATCATTCCGGAATATTAAGATAAGATAGTATCTGCATTTAATAAAAATGGTTTCACTGGGATCACACAAACCTATATGCGTACTGATTGATTATTTTTTCTCATTTTAATGATAACTGAAAACACTTGTATGTTTAATTAGAGGTTTGTTTTATAAGGTAATTCACTCATGTGACGATGTGCCAACTCAAACGGTTAATGACAATTTGTTTACCAATTAAGTAAACCGTGTTAATCAGACATTTAGATTGGAGTAAACCTAAAGGTAATTTGAGGCGATCGTGTCACTTAAACTATATCCAAATCCCATGTATAGGTTAATATCAGATTGCGATTCATTTCGATTTCCAGGTCCATGGAGACTATCATCTAACAGAGATTGCGGCTATCACAGTAAAATAGAGGAGTGCGATATGGTCAGACAGAACAGGAAAGTACTGGAGAAGTTAACAATATCCCTAGGGTTTCTCCACGGCTAACAATCAGTGTGTTGATAGTTTTGGGCCGGCCGGAGACAGCAAGGCCCCATGAAGTAGGCAAGTCGCTTAGACACAGAAGCTGAGTCTCCCAGGGAGAGACAGTTAATACACACATCTTCATTCGAAATCATCAGAAGTCAGTAACAGAAAACAGTTTTACTGCCTGACTCGAAACATGTGCTCTCCAACACTTAGAGGAAGTATTCGTATAGACAGGATGGAAGTAATATTGAGTTATTTAGTGACAATTACCTGTTTATTAGTGTCATTGTGTATTAGTGATTCTTGTGGACGTTCGGATTTGGCATGTGTTCCCGTGCATATTGATCTATGCCGCAAATTACATATCTATAATGAAACCACGGTTCCTAACGTATTAGGCCATGAGAGTAAAAAAATCAGTGAGGATGGTTTGCATGGTTACAAAACCGCGCTCAATATAGAATGTTCCTCGGAGTTACTACCATTTCTGTGTGCAGTGTATGTTCCTCCTTGTCGAAACGGAATTATTCAGCTTCCATGTAGAGAATGGTGTTATCGAATACAAGATCAATGTAATGTCGTTATGAAGGACTTAGGTTTTAAATGGAGAGAGAATTTTGATTGCACATTATTACCATTCGATTCTGAAAATGACGAACTAGGTTGTCTCGATTTCAAAGGTAAGTGTGGTCTATAACCTAAGGACAGGAGGGTTGTATAGCCTTCCCTGGTTTTAACGTACCGAAGCCATAAATATTATGCTTTATAACAGAATTTGCAATATATAATTGAAAAGAATTCGGATTCCACTCTTTCAATGTCCTCTGTCGCAAACGTGTTAGAGATCCAGGGCTTTATCCCTTGGGTGCAATGATTCGAGTTCTGTCTAACATTTATATAATATTATAACGCTAGCTAGTCTTATACATGTAAAGTTTATTTAATGGCCTTTGACCCATAAGAAGTACTGGCGATATTAAGTCCTGGAAAACCACTCACGTCTGACCCAAATTTATCCTAACATTTTATTTGTTTTATTCTGTTATCTATGGAGTGAGCGCTTTACGATGTGACCCTGTTGAGTCGAATATGACCCATGTTTAAGTCCATGTCACGTCCGTGTTATGCCTTTTTCAGACCCCTTGGACGCATGTACCACCAGGCAAACGTCGTATAGAGACCTACATTTTAACCGAAATGTCAATAACTTTGTGCAATGAGCGAGCTGAATAGGCTACACAAATAAGACTAAATTAAATTTTTAAACCAAAAAACAGCATTGTTAATAAAATCACAAAAATGTGACTTAATATTAGTGAAAAGGTGTGAATGCAAAAGCACTTGTAGCCCGTCACGTGTTACCATGTTAAATCGTTTTTGCTAACTTTTGTGTGGTGATAAAGTCTGTAATGGACACCGCTACATTGTAAATGCTGATTAACACCAGGTTAATGGGCGACTCCTGTTGTTTCACGCACTTTAATTTTGCGATCCGCTTATAAGCACGGCTGTTAAAGCTCCCATCTACATCTGGGAAGAGTTTTCAGAAATCAATTGAACTAGGAAAGGATGTAAACTGTGTAAAATAAAGTCGAGGCCCTTTAATGTAGCCGTTTGTTCCAGGAAACATCTGTCAGACATTGCTCTCTGTAGTTGAAAGATATGGGCATTATCTGATTGAAACAATAACAAATAGTAACAGAGAAAGTTGACCCACGGGGAGTTTTTGAGGACGAAGGAGCTAGCCATAACGACATACTTGCACCCATTCACTTCCACCTCTCCCCTCCCTCCTAGTCTCAAAGGACTATCGAATTCACTAATGACTTCTAACCTATACACCCTATAAACAGAAATAGAATCCAAAGCTTTGATGGATTCTCTTCGTGCCATTATAGTCGCCCTGTAGGGATGATATATTACCTTATCCAATGTAGTTAAATATTAAACCATTAAAAAAGATTATCATACAATCAGTATAGCGCTCGTTTCTTCCCGGCCAGAACTGGATGGGCTCTTTTGTAATAAACCTTTAATAAACCATTAAGGTGTACTAGCTTTATTATCATTCATTCTAGGCAAAACATAACGTGACGTTAAAGATAACACTTGGACTGACTGCCATTGCATTACAAGTAACGCGAGAAAGTACGAGAAAAGCCAATCGTGTACCTAACTCGTGTCTCTAATAAACGTCATATGTTTTTGAATTTCTTTGGAATTTAACGCAGTATGTAATTAAACAATTGACAGCATTCTCCAGAAGCCAGAGTGCCAAATTTAATAAAACAAAACCGTTAGCGCTGAGGCACCGCGAGGGGCAGCTTCCCTTATTGGTTTCGCTCAGTCGTTTTCGTTTTCGTGGCAACCCATTTCACCACGAAATTCATTAGCCCCTGTAGTATAAGACACGCTGCTAAATTAAAAATTATAAATGTTTTTAGTTTATTTTAGAAAAGAGTGGATCTCATATCTGAGTAGATTCAGTGGTTATACGTACGTTTACATTTTAAAAAGTCAAAACGTTATTTAAATTTTTTTTAGCAAATAGATTTATTACTTATATCAGTGTTTTGCAGGTGCATTTATAGCTTCTTTTGGAAGGGTTAGACAGGCAAGGCTTTAATGAGAAAAAATAATTTACTCGGGCACATGTATTTTATAGCCGAGGGAAATGTCCCGCAGACTCCATCTGAAGACGATTCGAGTACACATAGACCACACAGATATCCACATCTGTGTTTGTCTTCAGATATACGGTTCTATAGAGACTAGATGTGAGATAGTGGCCTAGCTGTGACTCGACACCATCGATAGTGAGTTTGTTGAGGGATATAGAACACACTATGATGCTGATAGGGGTCAATCAGAATCCATTCCCGTGTAGGGTAGATTTACCCCGCCGCACATTTCCCACATATATACAGGTACCCTAATTTAAGTTTTGAACGACATTTAGAATTGGGGTAACATTAAATATAAATTTCAGGATAACAACTTCCTGTATTGTGCTAGAACACAAACTTACATTTACTGCTTTTAATAAGACCTGGGATATGTGTGCGTGATTTTTCACATTTATGCTCATAATTTAATCACTTGTGTTGAGAAAATTGGCATAAATTATTTTGTATAATCTTTATGGCCGGGACAACTATATACCTCAATTCAATATGAAGTCCGTCTGTTTTTAAGTTTGTATATAAATTATGTCCCTTTTATATTTACTATTCTGGTTGCCTACTGTTGTGGACAGAGGATCGAATGCCACTGAATAATACAATGAAGAATTAATTTTAAACTATTTGAAGAACCATGTGTTTAGACTTCTGCGTCAACTCGGAGAAATCTACATTGTAAAAAAAAAGTCTAGTATAATATAGTAAGGTAAATGTGGGGTTTGGATGTGTACTGGTGGAATGTCCGCACTCATCGTCATAAATGCCGCTCATGGAGGGTAAGTGCTATTGTTGAAATGTTGCCAATTCAGAAGGATATACATATGTAAACAAATAAATACTTTTTAAAACTTTACTAATTTAGATAGATTCTACGAAATTCGCAATAAATGCAAATAACAGAATAATTCAATAAGCACAGTAATCTGAAACTGCTACCCTTGTGTCAAACCTTCCACAAAACACAGGCTTGTACAAAAAAAAATATTAAAAAAACCCCGTCTTTTGCTTAGAAGTGGAAGTCTGTGATTGATACAACATGGGCATAGAACTTGACCATGTATCAAGTGTCCAGTCTTTCTCTGGTTGAACTTCAACGGTGTTTATCAAAAGGGTCTAATTTGTTTCTATTTGGCTGGAATACCAGATGTTCAGAAATATAAACTTAGTCACAGACCAAATCTGGTAAAAAATAGTTATTAAAAGATTGTAGCGATGTAGCTTGGTCGTAACCAATTTATACCCTTTGGGACATTAACCCTGCGTCAGTTCGGACCACTACTGGCTATATTATCATTTATTCTAGGCAAAACATCACGTGATGTTAAAGATAACACGTTGACTGACTGTCTGTATATGACAAGTAACGCGAGAAAGTATGCAAAAACGTTCTAACGTGGTTCTAAATTGTATTTTATAAGGCGATTTTATACATGATAGAATGCCAGCCAAGAGCAAATTTGACTATTGTCACTTACAACAAATAACAACAATATGACAGTGAGAACTTGAAGTCGTCTAATTTATAGCAAATGCTGCAATCCACCAAACATTCCCCTAAATCGGCACACCAGTGCACGTGACGTCCCACCAACCACCAGCTGTTAGTTTGGAGTACACGTAAACACTTAGCAGAAATGTGACCTGGTACACAGTATCTGTTCCCATAAGAGAGATAATAAGATAAGACGGTATCTGAAGTGGACATCGGTCAGTTCGTATCCGAGATATAAACAAACCACTTATGCCACACCATGTGGACAGGTCACTGGTGTCAGTCTGTCAACTTACTGGACATATCTGGCCAACCATATTGGATAGGCCCACATATAACTTCTCAATATATTTACCAGAAAATTGTAGCGCCTTTCTAAACATGTTAGTCTATCAAATCAATAATGTATGATAACCAAAATGACTATTTTTTAAAAACTTTGCCAATTTGATTTCTTTTGGTGACATATATATGCTGTTCATTTATACAGCTAATGAGTATGGATAAATGTAGGGTCCATTTGCCCAGTGTTGACTCGGAGAACCGAGATGGAGCAAGTTCTGTAACCACAATTGAACATGATGAACTGTGTTTGCATAATCTAGACCAGTTTATCTGTGTTGTGAAGGGAATCTGGTTGTTTTGCAGCTCCAAGACACTCCTTATGGTTTTACATCAAAACGCATATGTAACAACTCATTTTAAAGGAGGATGAACAAACTTTAAATATCTAGCGTCCATGTTAATATCGAGAAACTCTTATTTTCCCTTTCCAGATTTAGAGCAATTTGGTACAAAACGGGAGTTAAAATTTGGAGACTCCACTCTATTCGAATCCTTGCCAGGAACAATCACCGAGTATGACTTTTCTAGTGATGACGTCACCTCAAAGTCTCCGTCGTTTCTACGCCGTCGGTATGACGTCATAGATTTAGGCGAGCCCATGTATTTCCAGGGCTGGGCGGACGTTCAAGGATCAGGAGCTGCCAATGATTATTGCAGGTACAACTTATTATCTTTCTTACTCTTACATAATTATGTGGAGCTTGTTGCATTAAACACATATCACACAACACCAACGTTATACTCTATACGGAAATGCTTTGCACAATGCTCCAATTTTCCGTAGAATAAAATATACATTTTAGCCTATATACCTTATATTTGTATATACTATTATTTCGGGCGCTATAGGCTGAATATTGCCAAATGTTTGGAATAGTGTTAACTTCAACTAAATCACGGATATTAGTAAGGGTAGTAATTTCAACCGGGACCCACCTTTCTCCAGTAGCTATACTATTTGGATACAATACGCCTACACCAACGGTTTGCTATAAATTAGAGTACACCGACAGTTACTGTGATAAACACTTTTGATACTTTCGAGTTCTCTGTCCTATTCCAGTAAGCATTATTAACATGCAAAACTTTTATTGGGCTCGTTTTCTTGTTGTTGAGTGTTGCATGGAAGAGACAATTGCGAAGGGAGGGGGGCCAAATGATGGACTCTCTACCAGATAATTATTAATGTCTCTCGTGAAGTGTTTTGGCCCGCGATCGTGTCATAGAGGTAGCGTATGCGCTTCCTAATCCTGCTCCGATGTACCGTTCAGGGATCGGGTCTGTCGACCATGAGGTTTATGGGCGAGTCACACATTGTGGCTCAGGCAAACGCGGGGATGGTTTATACGATGTTTCGTTCCGGTTTTCCACAGTAATAAGGCAATGTGCAATGTGAAGTGGACAATCCGTTGTCATATAAGTGAAATACTCTTGAGTACGACGTTAAACCCAAAACAAACAAGCTTGAAGTGTTTGTAGGACTACTTTGAATACGTTTCACAAGTGAATTTAACGGGAAATCAAGATTTATTGAACGAGCAGCTTTGGTTTTAGATATATATTATCCGATTCTTTGATAATATATTGTAGCGTGGGAAAAAAATGAGTAGATATGGTTGATGGCCAGAATCCGCCCTCTATGATTACAAACAAAGCCCGCATGGCCCCGCACACATATTCATATCAGTCTAATTAGTGGGACAGTGTAAGTGTTTCGGCGGGTGTGCTGGATTATCTACTGTTTGTGCCCAGCCTCAATTTCCCCCGGCTGTTGTTCTGATATATCTCCTTTACCATACACTCCCCTTTATCTTCAGCAAGTGTATAAAACAGCAGTCAGCTCATTTTTCACACTGACGACGCTATGTTTGTAAACAGTTTGGTTTGTCTTCGAGCACATCACGTTCTTTTCACAATAAACTGATCAAATGACAGAACGGAAATAGTTTCTACAACTGAGTGATAATGCTGAATGAGACAGTTCGCTGAGCCAGGAGGGGGTCTCTGGGGTGAAGTTTATTGGAACAATGCGTTATTTGTAACAAAAGAGACCATACAATATATGTTCCAGTCGACCGGGTGAAGTCAAGGCGTAAGAGTCTATTATCCTGGCTTCCAGTGTCCTATATATTAAATAAATGTCCTATGTAATATATGTAGTTCCTTACTCGCTGGCCTCCTGTAGCTCAGTTGCTGGCGGGCAGTTGGTAGTGAGCTTCCTGTAACCCAGTTGCTGACGGGCAGTTTATAGTGAGCTTCCTGTAACACAGTCGCTTGCTGGGTGAAAGGACAAGATAGAGCCGGTATGTTGGTAAAGTCTTTGTATAATATGCTTGTGATACCCTTGTGATAGTCTTATTGACCTTCAAAGCAGAAGGAAGGACGAGCTAGTAAATTACAAAAATATACGGTTGATTTTGTTTTTACAGTAAATCATTTTGGCAAATGTAAATAAAAAAATTGTTCATTGTTTTGGGACAATTCCATTTAGACTATACCGATATTCCTTATTTCCCCCATGAGAAGGAGGTTGTGGGAGAGACGAGTCAGCATTTAGATGTATACCTATGTAAATGATGCACACAAAATTGATGTTTCAAAATTGTTTGTGCGCTATCTCTGTCCACCGAAAGGTGGGCAACTTGGTCCCATTCAAAAGATGCATTTCTTTTCCAGAGAGAGCTCAGATCGATGTAGTTGTAATCCATATGGACGTTATTCACGAATATGTGGACTTCAGTATAAAAAAAGTGGTAGATCAATGAAAGACAATGTCTGAGACCGCAAGTTTTAAAAGAGATCGACTCGCGATATCAATATAGCATTATCTTCTCCTATCAGTGTAGGAAAACAAGCTCAAATATATTTAGAATCAACTTTGACAGAGTTATACAGTATTTAGTATATATATTCAAAGGACGTTCTTGTTTGATATAAATGAATACTTATGAAGTTGAATAGTTTAGACCTCCTGAGGACGAGTCGCAGATGGGTTCGCTTGTTCAAACTCGCATTGAATTTCAACTAATACTGTGTGAAGTGACAAACTATTTCCATTTCTCTGTGACGTGACGAAATTAAAGCATACTTATCTTTATAACAACCCAGGGATATCCAGCGCTAATGTTTAATAATGTTTACCAAAGCCAAACGTAGAAAACTAACAGCCATTAGCAAACTGTATTGCTTACTTTGGAAAAAGCCTCTCAACCTTTCCAACAGTAACTATTTTGTAAGTACTGACATTAGTCATGTGACGTGTTTAGATACAGAGTTCTATCCTAGTCCATTACAAAAGTTTTATTTTAGTAGATATTTGTTGAGAAAACATTTTACTGTGATAGTTATTTAGCTTTTCGAGGAAGTCTTGACCTAATCTTGAGTGTTTAGAGATGGCATGAGAATTAGAAATGCCACTTGACATCCGTCCGTCACAAATTTTGTTTCATTTATTCACAGAAAAAAATCCATATGAAAAATGGATAGATTATATTCTGAGTAAGGCGGTTATAAAGTCTTGATGGACTTGCTCCGTCCCAATTGTTTGAATTATAATCAATGAGTAGAGAGCTAGGTGAGATTAGGAAAAAATGTGTGATTTAACACAGACAAGGAAACACATTTACAAGAGTAATATGTACAAATGTTTACGGACACGCTAGATTGAAAATAAATTCACCAATTAACGTCAAACTTGGTATGATGCTTCCTGCTATAAAGACGGCGGATGGGTTTGCATTTCTCTAAAAGGCGTGAGCACTGGTTATAACTGGAAACTAAAACTGTATCTCCAAACAATATGTATTTTTTTTATTTATCCAAATTCAACGATACACTTTGTCATTGCAAAACTGGACAATATTCACGTCTGTTTAAGTTGTTAGAATGGTAACCCTAAAACAAATTCTCATATTAACTTGGAACCTTGAATATAGCTTTTTATTATTAAGACAATGGATGTCATTGACTAATTGCATTTCAGCATATTCCGTTAAACAAAATGGTCACCAGTCTGAAATGTTTACTGTATATTTTGTGAACATGCACAACTTGAGCACAAATTCAGTAATTATCTTGGGATTTAGCTTTCTTTGATTAAGACCAAGGATGGAACCGCAATTCGCCAAATTACGGCAAACAATATATCACCGCCTACATGTATGTGACATATGCGCTATCAGCATGATCAATTGAGAGAAAATTTAGCCATTGCTTATTTTGTATCATAAATGTGTTTCGAAAACACGACTTCAGAATGAGTTCGTGGGCTCATTTAAAATAGTAATTCATTCCTGTATGTGCTCTGAACACAAAACGTCGAAACAAATTCACAATTTCAATTCATATTTTAGTTGTTACATCACTATGATCAGTCGGTTATGGCCACAAGAAGTTGACAACGAAGTCAATTCACAACGTTGATATCTAATTGCTTTAAAGCCTCAATAGTTCTTTGACTCATCCATTGAAAATACTGCTTGTTGATCAACTTCTTACAATTGTGTGATGTTTTCAGGATAGTAGGTAAGAAGAAGAGACGATTTTTGTCGTGTGCTTTGGCGGGTAGCACAGGTCAGGATCATAGCTATGTGTCTAGGATGGGAGTGGACCTGGGCTATAATAACACCTGGTTTATGCGAGATCTTGACGGAGACGGCAAAGACGATTATTGTAGGTCAGTAGAAGGCTAGAATGACATTCACAAGTTGAAGTATAATATTAAGGTATAAGACAAGCATGAATGAGGATGTCAGCATAGATATTGAATGTTTCTAGAAATATATTGACAAGTTGTAATCCATATAGATATAGTCTTCAGCCCTAAAATATGAAAAAGTTATAAATAATAAAATACTAAAGTTTTGTTAAAATACCAGAATCAGGATTAACAATGATCGAAAATGTTTGCGCCAATGTGACTATGTCTTTTCCTAGAATGATTTCACATTGCAGAATCTAAAGCAACCTTGTGGATGCCTTACTGTAATACAACTGCCTATGTTCATATTAACACAATTTTCACGGGTGGGTTAACTCCTTGGTGTACTAGTCTTTGTTGTATTTTCAGATGTATTGGCAGTCCACCAGAGACGAAGCTCAGTTGTATGAAAGCTGGAGATCGAGGTTTCCATGGTGGACCATTGGAGCCAGGGGATCAATATAGTTTTGATGTGCCAGCTTCTAATAGCTGTCATGATAAACCACTCAACCCATACCATGGTGTATAATACAGGATCATGTCATGATAAACCACTCAACCCATACAATGGTGTATAATACAGGATCATGCCACGATAAACCACTCAACACATACCATGGTGTATAATACAGGATCATGCCACGATAAACCACTCAACACATACTATGGTGTATAATACAGGATCGTGTCATGATAAACCACTCAACCCATACCATGGTGTATAATACAGGATCATGTCACGATAAACCACTCAACCCATACCATGGTGTATAATGCAGGATCATGTCATGATAAACCACTCAACCCATACCATGGTGTATAATACAGGACTGTGTCATGATAAATCACTCAACCCATACCATGGTGTATAATACAGGATCATGTCATGATAAACCACTTAACCCATACCATGAGGTATAATGCAGGATCATGTAATGATAAATCACTCAACCCATACCATGGTGTATAATACAGGATCATGTCATGATAAACCACTCAACCAATACCATGGTGTATAATACATGATCATGTCATGCTAAACCACTCAACCCATACCATGGTGTATAATACAGGATCATGTCATGATAAACCACTCAACCCATACCATGGTGTATAATACAGGATCATGTCATGATAAACCACTCAACCCATACCATGGTGTA
>JARFOD010101883.1:0-16422 GCA_031763545.1 Mopalia muscosa
AAAAACAAGCTATTTTGTCTGGATCTGTAATCATAATAATTTCTAGAAAAACCAAATTACATATCCCAGTTAGCGAAAGATTATTTCGACAGGGCTGCCTGAGTAAACAGATAATTTATTTGTTAGTTTGATTGGGGTTTGATGTCGGACTAGAGAATATTTCATTTGTATGCCAACGAATTGTACATTTCGTGTGATTCGCTCATACACCTGATACTCGACAGGTGGACTCGAATCCCTGGACTGTATATCGGGGTAGGATTAGTAGGCTAGCGCGCTAACCATCAAGCCAAGGCCCAGGCTTAACAGATGGTTTACAACCGCTATGTTAACTTTCTGATGCAATATTTGAATTCCATGGTGACATATTGTTCTAATGTTTCTCTTACGAGAGGGCAATTTCACGCTGGTATTAAAAACTTGAGTTTCTCTTGGCTTAGCTCAGAAAGTTCACAAACCGGTCGTAAACTATCAACCTACACTGAATGACAATTTACTTCGCGGTTATGTTTTATGATCCTTTGAATTGACTGGGCGGCAAAAACTACATGCTTTATCCACTCTTTACCAGAATTTAGGGCCGACAGGTTTAAACTATCTCCCCAATCAACAATCCTTTACTACCTATTTGTAATTAATTATTTACCATTCCAGAATAATAAATCTGATAATTTGAGCATTTAATCTTTCTTTTGAATATATGTTGTTGTGGAGAAAGACAATTTGCTTGCCAAAACTCGAGTTTCTGACTAGCCGGGCCAGCACACTAACCGACTGAGCTACACAGATTTATTTTGTATATTTTTAAACGCAATCACACTGGCACAGGCATGTATATCAATTAAAAATGGAAGAATCATCTTATGTTCTAGATAACTACCAAAGACCAGTTTCTTTAATAAACCTTAATGAGTAACCTACACACATATTAAGAGAAGGTAATGACCATTATTATGGCATATAAAATATTGTTAAAATTTAGCTAACAAGATCTTTGGCATGGGTTATGAAGAAATCAGCCTACAGATAAGTATACAGGGATTTCTTTTGTATATGTGTTTCTGAGGCAAGAGGCCTTTTTGGTTTCAACAAAACCTATATTCTAAAGTATCACTATCACTATACCACAGTTGAACATGTTCTGCTATTTAGGTAACATTTTGCCCCTATAACATGCTATTGAGACAACAGTCTGTCTTTCATCTAAAAATGGCGGCAAATTACTCAGTACTGATAGATCTGCAATAGTACATCTTCTCACAGAATCGTTAATCCACCTTTACAGTAACGGGGACGTCACTTCTTGGAACTGGAGTGTTTACCTGCTATGATTAGGCAGAACTCAAGCGAGCACTTTGTTCAGCGACATGATAGCACTGAGATTAAGTCAATAAAGGTTACTGTGGACAGGTAGTGGAGTTAATCTTTACAGAACGTGACAAGGTTTTATTATCAAATGATAAAGCGTAAGGACTCTTTTTCAATTTAATGCGACAGCCAGTTGAAGCAATGGGCGAACTAATGGAAAATATGGCAGCAAAATTGTCTTTCCGATACCAACATTTTACAGAATTTTAAACGTTTAGTTGTCACTTGCTGCAGTAGAGAATATAAATGTGTATTTGTTGTACCATAAGTGCGGTACATTTTGACTAAAGCCAATCAAAATAGGCAGGTTGTTGACTTACCTAGTTGACTATATAGCCCTACGTTGAAAATGGACTATTCCATGCTTTTTTTAAAATCGGATTTAGGGTAAAGGGAAGTGACCATGTCAGATCGTTTTTCGACTCTTTCCATACTGGTACAGGTATCCCGGAGGTGAATTGAAGCAATAATATTACAAGACACGTGTAATGTTATCCATCGCATGTTTTGCGCGCAAGCGTGGAAATAAACCTAATTACTTCGCGGAATTGTGTTTAAAAAAAAACTCACGCCAAATAAGTCCGTTTCTCGGGTAAAATCACATTGGAACAAAAAAATAAATAATACAAATTTTGTCCTCTGTAGGTAATTTAATAATAATGCGTATAGCCCACTTGGTCATAAACCTAGTACCATTTTGAATGTCTACATGTAGTGATATTTTCTAAAACAGCGTAAATTGCAGGGTGGTAACAAGACAAATTGCAACTGTATAGGTACACCGGGACTAAGCTTTAATGTCAGTCAGCTGTACATTAATTCAATTGCATTTTTAAAAATACCAGTCATCCAATTCAAACAAACAAACGAGTTATAAAGATACTCACAAGTTTAAGCATTAAACAAAAAAATAATATTGTTAAATATTATGTTGACCTACAGAACCCATTTTTAAATTTGTATGCACCTTTCGCTTATTGTAAGAGAGAGCACATTCGTCACTTCCTGGTAAGGGAGTTATGGTGCGGGTTTATCCCAAAGTTTCTAGTCTGTGTTAAAAAGCTAGGTGGTCCCTGACGGTTACGAAATGGAAATGACCCACTCATCGCCAAAATTTATTTACGGAACGGAAATGGCCGAGGGGTGTTCCGACATAACATGCCTGCACATGGTCCGCAACAAAGGAATCCGCGTCCCTGAAGTAAGGGGAGGTAAGCGCATGTATAGGCCAGAAGCGTAGTCTCTGTGATGTACACCACTTTGCCGCGGAATCCCCAATCTAAATAAATGTCAACAAACCAAAATTGATACCTCATTTGACCAAACCGTATACATTGCAACGGTTACAATTAATTCAATCCGTTACAATTTCCCCATCTATAAAGGGTGTGGTGGGAATAAGTTCATCAAACAAGTGTTGCACAGAAGTAAGAAAATAATTCATAGTATAGTTAGGAAAAATACTTAGTGTGTGAGACAGGACTAAAAATAAAAAACCTTTTCGCTGAGTAATTTTGTAGAAAAAATATACAGTTATTCGATTCAAGGCAAACAGAGGTCGGTATTGCCCATTATCAGCACAATAACTGATCCTGTATTAATAATTTATTCAAACAGATAGTGTAAACAATTTTGATTGATAATGATATATATTTCAAGGGAAATTTAATTTTCTATAAAAGGCTATTGTGCTAACATTATTGACTGCAACCGTTCGATGATAAATACATATATACTTAATATCCGCACCAAAATGATGCTTCGTGTGTGTTTATATGATCAATATTTTAACCATTGTCACTTATATAAGATCTATGTACGGAATAAAACAAGCCCTCTGAGCTTTATTCCCGCTTATGTATATGCTTTTCATATATTAGTGAATAAAATATCTAATTTAATATTACAAATTAAATACACTTGAATATCATATTACCAACCATACAAACAACAATTTCAATTTGCGCGGCAGACAAATTTACAACATTTATCTGGATTAATAAATATTGGAGACTCACACTTTGTTTCCCTGATTATCAAACAAGCGACGAAAGGTTTGATTAATTATGTAAGTCTATACATAAACTGACTTTCCAAATTTTGTTTGTTTTGATTTGATATTTATTCACCATAATATATATATATATACAATGCATTAAGAAAAAAATTAATAAATAGCATGGCGGGAATAAAGCCCAAAAAGGGCTTGTTTTATCCAAACAATAGAATTATTATGTATAATTTCTTCAGTTGAAAATAAAACTAAGTTAATATTTGAAACTGTTTTTAAGCTGTTTAAAACATGGTAGCTAGTATTTATTATTGGAAATTTTTAATTAAAAGAGAAGTGGTCAGGATGAATATGGAGTTATCACAGCGAGATGGATTGAAGTGAGTATACCTTTAATCTTGATTTGAAAAGTGATGTTGATTCAACAACTCGAAAATGTATTACTAATTTGTTCCCTGGGACCGACTGACTGGAATAAATGTTAAGAAAAATTAGTTATAGAGAAAAGCCTATTAAAATCAAGCAAGAAACTCCCAGTAATCCGTTGTTGAACAGCTATTGTAATGATATAGGCGAGCAAAACGACAAAAAGATTGAAATAAAGAAGCAACATTGACGCCTCGAAACAGATGCATTGCCAAGTTAAGTATCTCGCCGTGTTCGGGATTGTGAAGTTCACGAGAAATGGGGAGTGAGAAATTGTTGGAAAGTGTGATCTCGTCTATCTTGCCTGTTTCGAAAAAATAAATGCCGACATCGCATTAAAGGCTCACAACGCACACTCCACCACAAATTAAAAGTTACTTTTACACATCAAACCGCGGCCCGAGTAGTAACTGCACGTACGGTTGTTACTATTAACACTGTACATTGAGTCGAGACTTTAGGCAGTGCATACATTGCGTAATGATACATCAGTTCGTAACGGTGAATCGAACACTTAAATAGTGCTGTCTTTCGTCACAAATTAATGTGTTAAAATAAACGCTTTAAATAATAGCGCGCCGTACTATTAGAGAAATACACTATGTTGTGACGATAAACACGAATCAAACGAACAAACTCACAGCAGAATGATCCGAACGTTGCATCGGATGTCCATACCCCTTATGCGAATCACTGACACAGTGACGTTATAAACGAAGCATCATTTTGGTGTCGATATAAAGAATATATTTTAAATAAACGAAGAGAGAAAAATTTGCTTGCCTACACCGAGGTTGGAACGGTATTACGTATATATGTATTTATCATCAAATAGTTACATTCAATAATATAAGCACTATAGCTTTCTATGGAAATGTAAATTTTCCTTTCAAATTATGTAAAATTACTACATTATCGGTCAAAAATTATTACAGTATCTGTTAGACAAAAATAGGACTTGAGTATCAGATGAAAGTTATTACAGTATCAGTTATAGAAAACAATATTAGTACATTATCGGTTATAAGATAATACAATATATGTTACAACAGTTATTACAATATCAGCCATAATTTGTTACAGTATCGGTTGTTATTACAGTATCTGTTAATTGTATTATAGTATAAAATGTTACTACAACATCGGTAGTTTATTGCAGAATCTATTAATGTTATAACATTATTAGTTGTTATTACAATATCATAGTTTATTACAAAATCTATAATTTTATTACAGTATTAGTTGTTATAACAATATCAGCAGTTTATATTACAGAATCTATTAATTTTATTACAGTATTAGTTGTTATAACAATATCAGCAGTTTATAACAGAAACTATTCATTTTATTACAGTATTAGTTGTTATTACAATATCAGCAGTTTATTACAGAATCTATTAATTTTATTACAGTATTAGTTGTTTTTACAATATCAGCAGTTTATTACAGAATCTATTAATTTTATTACAGTATAAGTTGTTTTTACAATATCAGCAGTTTATTACAGAATATATTAATTTAAATACAGTATAAGTTGTTTTTACAATATCGGCAGTTTAATAGAGTGTCTTTTTATATTTTAACGGTATCAGATGTAACTTCAATATCGTTAGTTTGTTGCAACACAGGGTCAATACATATGTGTCTTTCTATCTACAAGTTACCCAGACATGTTTTTCTAAAAATCTGGTTCTGGTAAATACATATTTTTATTGTACAAGAAGAAAATTGTGCTCTCCTCGACCGTATTTATATATATCTATTCATTATATTTATTCAACTTTATATAGGACAAAATCAGATTAACATTAAAACGAATAGGACGAGAAAAGAAACCTTAGCTCAGCCCGTCAAATCACATGCAGACAATCTTGCGATACTACTGTTTATATGCCAGAGCATGATTGTGTTGTGTGTCTTTACAAAACAGTTCCGAGAATACCGATTTCTTGGAGTTTAAATTTCTTTAAAAAAAACCCCAAAATCATGCATGACTTTGTTGTGGAGTAACTTGATCCAGCGTGGGCAGAGTAAATAGATCATCTTTAAATAGGCTTCCTCTGTACCACCACAACTCTGCTGTGAATTATTGATGTATGACTGATTCCGAATGGAACAAACATATTCTTCCGACCAGAACAGTTTCGTTTTCAATGTTTCCATGGCCCAAATTCTAAATCCGGGTTCGAAACCGTGTACTGTCGCAATAAATTTGCATGTAATTCTACTAGTTTGAAAAAAATGTTTTATTGATCTTTTTTAAATTTAATTTTACAAGTCAAAATAAATAAATAATCAATATTTATTAAATTAAACCACAAGATATTTGCAAGAAGTTATTTTTATTAAAAAACAGCTCTCACTTGGAAAAACATTGAGCAAATCTCATATTGGTTCGTATCCAGTATTCATTCACATCAATATATGTATATTTTTAATGTAGAGAAATTCAATTTTGCTTGCCTCAAACGAGATTCGACCACTGAAAGAAACCTTGTAACAACCAACCCTTCTTTTTTTTTTTTTTTTTTTTACAATTTTCATGACAAAAGTATACCAAGAATTATCCAAAACAATGTATCTCGAGATTAAGATCTCTTTAGCAACTTTTCTGGGTGAGTTTATCTACAAAATGGGATGAGTCCTGTGATGACCCCTATACCATTGTTATTACTTTTAAGAAACATAGATACACAGTAGAACGTGTACTGGCGGTATTTACAATTATACGTTTTGAATCCAAAACTAGTTTTTATAAATATGTTTGAATACTATTTTTAGAACTTCAGCATATTTACATATTTGTAATTTCGAGAATCTATGCTACCTGTAAACATCTAGTTGCTCAATCAACTGATTGACCGAATGACTGACGGACCAATTTATTTTTTGTTTTTAATTTTTGTTTTGTTTTGCAGAATAGCCGTCCATATAGTCGTTGTGTGATGTATTAACAATTTCTTAGTGACATTTCGCTATTTCTAGTTTATATAAAGTAAAACGTCAAACAGATTCTATAAATAAAAGGATAGACCAAGCCCCCCGGGAGTTGGCACCCCGCAAGTTAAGCCAATACCATGAAAGTATTTTATTATAATTGCCTGAAATAAACTTCGAAATTGAAAGAAATGAACAAATTGACCTACCGAGCAATTGACCGACCAACCAATTGATAAGCCGACTATTTGACCAACCGACCCATTTACCAATCATCTAATTTACCTACAAACCAATTCATCGAACGCCAAATTCACCCAACGTCCAATTGAACTACCAACTAATTTAGCAATAGACAAATTGACCAACTGATCAATTTACCGACAAACAAATTGATCGAACGCCAAATTGACCCACGGTCCAATTGAACGACCGACTAATTTGGCGAAGGACAAATTGACCAACCGACCAATTCACCGAGAAAACAATTGGTCGTCCGACCCATTTACCGACAAACCGATTGATTCACCAAGTTCATTCGTTCGTTCGTTCGTTCGTTCGTTCGTTCGTTCGTTCGTTCATTCATTCATTCATTCATTCATTCATTCATTCATTCAATAAAGTAAGTGCTCAATCAATCAATCAATCAATCAATGATATCCTAATCAATGATTTCTGTCCGACCCATACAATCTATATATATATATATGTAATTCCCTGTTGCAATCAAGTAAAGGTCTAGTGGCTAGCATGTGGGCTAAGCTAAACTGGGCTTATAATGGAATTTACTTCAATATACCGCTAAGGTGAGAATTAGTCTGTGGACCTGTATTATGTGATTGATTATCATTTTATGCAAGGCTTGAGGTATTTCACTAATATGATGGCGGTGTATTCCAACAATAATTGACATTGACACTAGAACAACCAAGATGTAAAGAGTTTACATAATGTTGGAAATTTTCCTCCAGTGCTAAGTAAGTACAGCATTGCTACTCTTTCTCAAGCAGGCTCGTCTTTTGAGGTTTTAATCCCAGTTTTTAGACGGTATTTAATCAGGGGGGATTCAGGGCCCAGTTTGATTGAAGGTAATCCGTCACCATATTATATAAGTGAAATACCCTGGAGAATGATTTTAAACCCCAATCAACAAAACAGACAGAACAATCAAGTATCAATAGTTCTTTGAATCTCGACTTTCAAATGTATATGTATGTTTAGAGTAGGTGAGCTGGGTAGCCATGTGGGATATAAGAGGAGCCTGAAGTGAATGATGAAAGGCTGTGTAAATTTACACTTTAATCTATGTACACAGTGCAGCTTGTTTAGTCTTTTTAACATGTTAGAAGAAATAAACACAGTACATGTAAGTCTACGCTATCTAGATCAAATAAATGTATCCTATGAGATCGTCCGTGCATGAAAATACATGAACAAGGTTTTTAATTATTTTATTTTTTATGTATGTTTGTTTTTCATGAAGTAGTTACTTGTTGTCCTGCATGTTTGTGATCATCCATGACATGTCACATGTAAACATGTACATGTAGCCTACATCAATTAAGGCCATTGCTACTAATTTATTTGTTTCCTGTAACACTACCTACACATACCTAAAAAATTCAAGGGAGAAAAAAAGATGAATCAGCATTTTTTTCAATTGGTATTTTTGGGAAAATGGGGACATACTTTTGATGAACTAGAAAAGGGACATTCACAACCTCGTCAACAAAAAGGATGGGATTTTCTTGTTTTATTATTGAACACACTACCCTAGAACAAGGGAAGTAGCGTTCAGTAATGACCAACATAACATTTTTTAATCCTTTAGTTTATTGTTTTGAGACATAATGCTTTTATGAAAAAATTTCAAACAAAAGCGGCTTTTATGTTATTAATTTAAAAAAAACAACCAAGAATGAATAATAAAACTATAAAAAATATCCCTACTTTTTTACACACTTATTTAAATTCTTGTTACCGGAAACTAATTAAATATATAATAATTTATTAATATTATGGGAGTCAAGCTTGTCATGGATGGTTGGCACGTATATTATAAACATAGATCTGTGTGCCGGCTATATGGATCACACACAATATACTGCAATCGAATCCTTGCTAGGGTTTCTAAAGTGGACGAGACTTAGACAACTCCACCCTATGCCAAGCCATCGCACATTAATTTCCACCTATTTTGAGGTGACGTATGCCATGAACAGGCAAATAAAAGAAGTTCAAAACAAGATGGCCTGGGTGTATCTTAGAGTCAATGTCACACTGAAGAAAGAAGAATTGATTATATTTTTGAACGAATATACTGGAGGCCCACACATAGATCATAGATACAAGTCAAAATCTTTACATCAGAATTCTCAATTTGGTTTCGAATCAAGTCTTTCCTTGGCCAGATTGAGTTTTTAAATAGTTTGAACACCTTTGGTCAGCATGCTGAGTGATTTGAAATACATTTTGACAACCATGTAGGTTAAAATGTAAGAAATCAAGATGCATGAATCAGAAGTGACCAAACATATAACAAGTACAACAATAAAATCTTGAAGTGTACCATATTTTTATTCCTATTGTTTAGTGTGGCACAATTTTATCGTAAAATATTTTTTTGTCATACAACATTTTGTGAGCTAAAAGATAAACGTTACAGAACTTGTCAAATTACATCTTTTAAAAAAATTGATTTGAGAGCTCCTTTTTGGATTAAGACATGTCTGTTAATTGTCAAAACTCATGAAAAATATTGGGGCAGCGGATTCATTATTTTTTTTTTTTACTTTTTAAGAAAGATAAAATACTATGAAAGCTAAAACCTTTCCCGATCTGATATCTTTCAAAATTTTCTTCAAATGGTGGACTTTTTCAAATGACAGTGTGTCATACATGTAGAACAAAGATTGGACTTATTATAACAGCAAAAACTTTTTTCAAAACACATTTCTTTTTTTTTAATTCACTTATTAAAATTCCAATTCAGCATTTTGCAGGCTAACAAATTCAATATTTTCCTATAGAATTCAGCAATTTCAGTTTTTCATGGTTCATATTCAGTTTTCCAAAGCTATGAGCATTTAACCCTTTGACTGTCCTGGTCCCTTGCTGAATAGTGGTGAGCATGTCTAATCCTATTTCAATGCACTGTCCATGGATTTGAAGTCCTTCTGCCGACCTCTGGTATGTGAGTGAGTCACTTGATGTGGCTCCTACAAGTGCAGGGGTAGTTTTTACAAGGTTTCCTACCAGTTTTCCATCGTAGTTTAGCCAGGCACAATGTGTAATGGAGAATCCATTGTCATATAAGTGATACACCCTTGAGAATGATGTTGAACCCCATTCAGACAAACAAACAAAAAAATTCTAAAAATTTGAGGCCTGCTGCCATGGCTTAGCTCTGAGCCTACTTTGATGTACAGTTCACAGGATAGAGTCTGTCTGTTGACCCTAGGGTATATGAGTGAGTCACAAAATGTGGCTTTGACAAATGCAGGGGTGGTTTTAACAAGGTTTCCTACAAGTTTTCAATCGTAATTTAGCAAGGCACAGTGTGTAATGGAGAATCCATTGACAAGAAGTGATACACCCTTGAGAATGATGTTTAACCCGTTTAAACAAACAGTTTCTATCATTCTACAAATTTGAGTTCAAGAAGAAGGTAGTATTTTCGTTATTTTGGAATCACACTTTCTTAGTTAGAACATATACCTGTTCAGAAAATTTTGTAGGTTGAAACCCGTCCGGGAATCGAACCCACGACCCTAAGAATAAGGCACTGAATCGCCAGCAGTAAATGCAGGCTACCTAGACCACTCGGCCACCCGGCCTTCTGCTAGAAGAAGAAGGTAGTTATGATCATGTTGCAGCTGCTTCCAATGACACATTATTGATCTTGTGGGTGAAGCACGTCATTTATTGTGTCAACACGCACTGTCTGATATATTACTAACAGTTGATTCTATAACAACTCGAGGGACCTGTTCTTCAAAACTCTATCAGGGGAAGTTTTGCTTTCTGAAACATTTGGGCACACAAGAATAAATAAATATTGAATTATTAAAATGCTATGGATACTCTTGGTAGAACCTTTTGGTGATTGACTGAAAACACGAATGTTGGGCGTGAAATAATAACAAAATCCATTTCATGCGGCATACACAAGTCAAGAATGTGCTGCACAGGAATCTGCTCTCACCAAGAAGGAGTTATCCCAAAATAAAAAAAAAAATAAAAAATAGCCAATGATTACTTTCTAAATGATATAAAAACTACTTTATCTTGCCAATGTCATTATGTTTTCAGTGATGCAGAGTCCATAAATTTTCCCATCTTGTTGTAATGTACAGTGTATCTTGTGAGCGTTTGTGATTTACTTGTACATATAAGGTGATTGATTAAGGCCTAAAAAAATGCTGTGTTTCCTCTAACAGCCCGAAAAAAATTGGGCAAGGTACGCAGGCTTTTTTTTTTTCTTTTGTCAATTATTTTTGTTTTTTGTGGACGTTGTACAAAACAGTAGATATTAAATAAAACTGATACAGATGTTTGCATGATAGAAAAACATTACAAAAAACGATTTTGCTATCAACAGATGTCAATTTGTAAAGTTCTGTTGAAAAAACAAAAACAAAAAAATTTGCCATTTTTTTTTTAAAAGCCAATAAAAACTTTATAGTCGGAGCTTTTTTGTAGGGTTGGTTGGGTTAGAGGAAACAAGACATTTTTTTAGGCCTAATTCAAATGTCCATATCCAGAAATGTATACATGTAAACTCACTCATGAGCTTCTGAATATAACGGTATACATATCATTTACATGTAGGGGCAGTGAACTGCGTAGCACTCATTAAACAATTCTGTTGATGAAATAAAAAATCTGTAAAAAAAATCTTTTATTTGTTTTTCAGGTGATGTTAGTTGACAAGTCAGAATGTCTGCAGGGTCCTCCCTATTTGTGTTTACCTGGTTATCTGTTATTACACCTGTCCTCTCTACCATAGGTGAGTTATGGTTTAAATCAATGTATTTTTCTTTGATTGTTGTTAATGGACATTGAACAAATACTGGATGTTTGAGAATTAATCATCATGACTTATTGATGTGAAAGCATGAGTTGGCCATTAATTGTCTGGATCTGACAGATCATGATGTGCCATTGGTTACTAATGGTACAGTAATTGTTTTGAATTCATTCCAGTGTAACAATTTTATCACTGCTAAATGGACTTAAATTGTAACTCTCTATGAAGCCAGCCCAATTTATGTTTTACAAGAGAAAGCTATAACATGACAGAGTAGATGTCTACTTACTGGAATTTGCTTGCACCTGAGCAAAGAGCATTTTTGAATTACCAATTAATAAGAATGCCTGTTGATTTGCTCCTGGAAATTTTCATCTTGATTATTATTTTCGTTTGCTCTAGTAGGGGTGGGACTTTGACACTCTATCAAAACAATGTGGTTGTTTTAGCATTATTTTGCAATATTCATGACTGTTCAAGCTGTAAACATGATAACTCTATGTAATAAATTCATGAATTGACATCGCAATTGAAATATAGCTTCCTTCAACAGATAGGACAGGTAGAGCTTCCTGTTTCCCTGGTGTTTTCTGATCTAAAGAGGAACAGGAAGCCAATATGTTTTGTGAGGCCTTTCTATTGTCCTGTGAGTCTCCTGTTTTTGTCATGTGGTGTTTTTGTTTGTTGCCTGTGGTGTGTGTGTGTTGGGGGGGGGGGGGGGGGGGGGCTATCCATTGAGGGTCATGTGAGTGAAATAAAGTTAAGTATGGCGTTAAACCCCAATCAAACAAACAAATCAACGGATAGGATTGCATTTCATCAAATTCCACCAAACAATATGACCGCCACAGTGCCCACTGGACAATATTCATTTTTTTACGCACTTTTACAAAATTCACCAATTGACTTGAAACATGGAATATAGCTTCCTCTTATGACAACGGATGGTCATTTCATTTCCCCATATCATGAGAAACCAAATGGCCACGATTGCTTATTTTTACAACATACACGCAGATGTATTGTGAACATTATACTTTGAGAACAAATTTACTGATTATTTTGACATTTGTACTGAGCTTCCACTTGATAACATAACAAATAAATGTACATTTCACCAAAACCTGTAAGCCAGAATGGTAGCAATTGTCTAAATTTACAATTATCTTTTCTCAATAAGTTGTGATTACAAGACTAAAGTTAACTAATCTATATTGCATGTTTGACCAAATTTAGTCAGCCAATATGGCTGCCATTTTAAAAATAATTTTTGCTTTAAAGGGCAGTTGGAGCCGTTGTAGAATTGGTCCGGCACTCTAAGAAAATATATTTGAGTGTAAAAAATCTGTGAATAAAACAGAACTAAAACTAAAAAATACTGTCAGTAAAAGGGTTCCTAACCCTAAGTCCGATCCGCTGAATCAATTAAAAGGAATGATTTCAGAAAAAAAGGCTATACAATGACACATAGACATTAACAAACTTGGAAACAACATGGTGGCAGAGTTCATCGTAGACATGTGTAGACAGAAAAATTGTTGTGATTTGAGCGTTTTGGTAAAATAAATTGACGTTTAATTAGCTGAAAAAGTCAATTTGACTATTTTATTGCACTGTGATTTTTTTTATGGCAATGGCATGTTTATATGCTATTGACAGGTGACGGACCAATTCTACAATTAGACCAATTATTGTTGGAATACACTGCCGCCGGCCCGTCATATATGTGAAATTCCTTTAAGTACAGCGTAAAACACCAATCCATCAATCAAATAAATTGTCCAAACCAATATGGAGATAAGCTATAAGCTACCTGACCGTTACCCTTTGGAGGAACAATCTGTTTTTAAAGGTATTCCCAAATGGGCTTTAAATAAGATTGGAAAGGACATAATTACAATGATAATACTATAAACTATCTGTAATATTAAATGCCGTATTTTCCTGATGCTTAGAATTAATTTTATTCACTTTCAAACTTGCGACTTTTCATACAAGTCATTTGAGCTATGGCGTAGGCAGGAGATACAGTCTGAGCCAGATAATTACGACTTCATACTGGAGATACACGAAGGATTGCTAGATCTTGAGAAATAACAAAATAGCGGCCAGGTTTCTATGGATATCTGGTCACTTGGTGAATTCCCCTGGTGACATCACTCGAGAATCACAGCTGACTCGTAATGAAAGTAAGATGTTGCAATCCCAATTTCTCCAAATGTATGCCGAATTTGCAAAAAAGTTCCAATCATTCAGTGAATATTGGACTATTTTTATACGTTTTCTACGTATCAACAATTTGGGAACTCCATTAAACCTAATCAGGAAAATGTGATCGACTGGGATTGTGAGCACATTTGTTCAAAATAAGACTTTAGCTGGAGACCTACAAGCTACTCAGTTTGGTAGCTCAGCAATGGTCTATTGAAAGATTTACACAATGTATCACCTATAAGTAGTGTGACTGTCAGTGGTTGACACATATGCCCTCCTTTGGCATGGTCTATTCAATACTGCTACATGTACAATACATTCAAATGTAAAGTTTAAATAACCCTCATAACCTATACCAAGTTATAACATGATAAAAATTAACTTGAGTGTTCAATAAACCTCACTGACATAATGACTGATAGTCTATTGGATTAATGTATACATAGATATTAAAGCTTAGGTAATATTCTGCAAACCGAGTAGTGTTATGGACTTTCACACTATATTAACTAAATACGGCATTCAAAGGGCATCGTCTATCCTACCATGCTTAAAGAACTGAATGTGAAAAGGAAATGATTTAATCTGGACATCTTCTTTGGATACATGTAAGAGGCTGAATAAAGTCACATTTTGAGCAAAGGCTTTAGGCAGAGAGGTGTCCACCCACTCCTTGGACACCCTGATGTGAAAACTGGCCTTTTTTGGACACCGTATTTTAACAAACTTTAACATGTATGAGATAGAGAAAATGTAAAAATGGACACTCAGTTACATAAATAGTGAAGCATTCTGGACACCATACTTTCGATTTCTGGCTATTATAAAGCCCCTGATTTTGAGTAAAGAGTTTTCTATTTCAATAACACTTGAGATAACTGACGGCTAACAGAAGGTGTGTCCTAAATTGACTTTCTCTCTTCGGGTTTCCTATATGTGTTGTAAAGAATAGATATATGGGCTCTAGACAGCTGTGAATATTTAAACAGCCATAAGCCAGAGGTATCTACATGTATTGGAAATCAATTTCAGAGAACATCATGCTGTAAATTCTAAAGAAAACTGTGGACGTAGATATATATGTAGTAGGAGAATACTATAGTGTGTGTCTGTGTTCAGGTCAATATGTAATAGCAGAAGTATATTAACTAGAAGTATGTAACTGCCATATAGTAATGTCCACGGTATTGTAGACCAGCAAGAAACGGTGACGTCACATTTCAGACATGTGTCTTTAATTCTGACAACTCTGGGTAATTTTAACCCTGGTCAGCCAATGCATAGTGCAATTGTTTTCGTTCGGATGACTAAATGGTTGAATTAGTTGCCGTTTATGGACTATTTAAGAGGCAAATATTCCATTACGCAAATGCGTTTCCTTAGAAACATTATGTAAAAGGATCGAGGAATACCAGAAGTTTCCTATAATGCAGCATTTTTAAAGTGGCATTCTTCTGAATTGTCTTGTGTGCTACATCACATGATACGTTATAACAGGGGGCTTGGTCCCCAATGCTGGTTAGGTTATCTATATGGCAGTTGCATACTTCTAGTTCATAGACTTCTGGTAATAGACATGTGGAGCTGTGTTAGTCTCTCATACAATGAAGCTTCAAATAAAATACAGGAAAGCAACTTTTATAATACTTTATATACCAACTGTTGTTAAGAGATGTAACAAGGTCAATGCTGACACAGACACAGGAGTTTCTAGGGTCAATTTGGTTCCGGGAAAAGTTTGGGCGCTCAAAGAATATTAATGCCAATGTATTTATAACTATTTGCATATATCTGTGTTAATAAACTCAAGCCGAAAGTGGGTGAGAATTTGGGAAAGGAAACTGGCAAAATATGCACAAATTTCCCCTGACCATCACGCATGATACATGTAGTCATGTGGTAAAAGTGTCCACTTAGAAGCTTGGTCATGAGCGTCCATTGGAATCGTATTAGGCTGTGTCGTATTACTTTAATAAGAATTTAAAGAGTGGATATGTTCCTTTCTCCAGTGGTTCTATGGGCTCGCGGCTGTGGCTTAATAGTGGTTAGCGAGTGCGCTTTCTAAAGCGTACTTTGATGTACCGTTCACGTGATCGAGTCTGTCTGTCGACCCTCAGGTATATGAGTGAGTCACATGTTGTGGCATCCGCAATCACGGGGGTGGTTCTTACAAGGTTTCCTCATGGTTTTCCACCATAATAAGGCTGTGTACAGTGTGAAATGGATGATCTGCCGTCATATAAGTGAAATACCATTGAGTACGACATTAAACCCCAATCAAACAAACAAACCATTGGTTCTCCGTGAACATGTAGGAGTTATTGCTGATTTTCCTAATTAAAATAGTATCCCCCTTTCCTGTCAGTTTCCTGATGGTATAGATCCCACTAAATTGTATCCATTGAACAATTATTACTTATTCTGAGTCCGTGGCAGT
>JARFOD010101894.1:0-16420 GCA_031763545.1 Mopalia muscosa
TTTCAACCTACAAAATTTTCTGAACAGGTATATGTTCTAACTAAGAAAGTGCTATTCCAAAATAACGAAAATACTGTCTACGTTGATATCGTTTACGAATATTAAATAGAGTAGGGGTCCCAGAACGAAACCCTGTGGAACTCCAGAATATATGTCTGATTCGGTACCGTTTATACATACATTGATTGTTCTACCTGACAGATAGTCTCTAATCCGGTTAAGTGAAGGATCTGTAATACCAATTTGGCTGAGTTTAAACAAGAGACCATCGTGCCATACCTTATCAAAGGTCTTGCTGACATCTAAAAATACTAAGCACATTTCATGTCCGTCATCAAGGCCTTTGTAGATGTCATGCACTATTTTAATTAATTGGCAAATGATGTAGTCTCCCTGCTTAAAACCGGAGTTATTTGGTATCAAGATATCATTAGCATCACAATATTCATATAGATATTTATACAATCTTTTCCTTAACTTTGGACAAGGAGGGTTAAAGTGATACTGGTCTGTGATTTGAAATCTCATGCTTATCACCACTTTTGAACACGGGACAAACACGAGATGATTCCCAAACGGATGGAAATACTCCGTTTTGTAATGAAAAGGTAAATAAGTGTGCAAGTGACGGAGCTATACAATCCGCAGCATTTTTTAACATAAAGTTTGTAAATCCGTCAGCTCCAGAAGCCATTCGGGTGTTTAACTTTTTAAGAATGCGACAAACCTCTTCTTCAGATACATTTATGGTACCTAGACGTGAATCTGTTACGGTTGTAAAGGGAAGTAACTGGTACAGATGCAAAGCTTGAGGAATGTGACGCAAATAATCGACAAAATTCGTTTGCTTTTTCGCTTAAATTAGATATATTCCTCCCATTAATATTAAGTGGAGGGATTGGTGGCTTAGCCTTAGAACCCAGTAGAGACTTCATTACAAACCAGTATGACTTTACATCTAGTTTAGGATTAGAGAGCTTAGACTTAAAGTTGTTTGCATATATAGCGTTGCGCTTTGCAGTGTTTGCTTCCCTTCTTGACATATAAAACCGAAATTTATCATCGTCAGATTTTGTTCTCTTAAATTTTTTGAAGCATCTATTTCTTATTCAAAGTTTATAACGCACATCGCTGGTCATCCATGGTTTGTCACGTGGTCTTATTGTGACACTTTTATTTGGTATAGATTATATTTACAACAAGATAAAAAAAAATCAACCCATGTATAAACTTTATCATTGACATCACAAAATATATCACAAACAACAGTCCACGGTGTGTTGCAAAGTAATCTACGAAACAAGTCTAAGTCTGCACATCAAGTTTAGTGTCCCAAATTTCACGTCTAAAGGCCTTTCGTTTATCAGTGCAATTATATTCAATGTACAATAAATGGTACAATGGTCCAAATTTGAAAGAGGGGAAGAAACTCCATAGTCAATTACATACTCTAAATTATCAGTAATAATCAGATCTAAAATCATTATTATATCTGGTTGGTTCATTTATTATCTGAAATAAATTTTTCCATCTTATTATATCGTGTAGTTTTTAGTATATTTACTGTGGTATTTTTGTGGTATTTACTGAAAAAGCAAAGATTGAAGTTAATATCCTGATTTGGCTGGTGCCGATATTGGTTTGCTAATATTGCGAGAAGCAGTCCTATCTGTTTTTTTATTGGTGGAAACATTTTTCCAAGTTTGAAATAAGTATGTGGATTTGTTCTCAAATCTTGCAAATTTTGTTATGGTGGCCATTTTTTGATATCCATAGCAATACGTCATCTTAATGAGGAGAAGAAGCCAAAGTACGGGTTTTAAATAAATCAATTAATTTGTGCTCAATTTATCATGTTTACAGCACATCGGCATCAATATTGCAAAAATATCCAATAGCAGGGTCATATTGTTTGGCAAAATGCAATCCAATCCTTCGTGTGTATAGAAGCTTGTTACATTCCAAGATAATTGTTGATTTTCTTTTAAGTTAATCAGTGAATTTGTTTTCAAGCTTATGTGTTCAAAAACATTTGTGATAGACGGGCACATTAGTATTTCAAAGTCCCCCATAGTAGCAGTGGACAATAAGCCAGTAATAAAATACCGTTTTTTCCTAGACTGGCTCTAGTTCCTAGACTGTAGTGTGTTACTTCATGTTCATGGCATACAAACTTGATGCATCTTGGTAAATAGAGATTGTTTTGTATGTATAATAATCTACCCAGGAATTAATTTATTTTCTTTCAAACAAAGGACAAAACACAAACATCATATACCGGATTTGAACTGTAAATAATTATCCATATAATATTGCAGACATGAAAATGAAGGGAGAACAATTTGCTTGCCGCCCCTGGGACCTTTTGTTTACCGGCCCCCAAACTCTACAAACTGAGCCATAACATGGATAAATTAATATAACATCAATCTGATATCTAGGTGGTTCCATCTTTCTGGATAAAAGTATTGCGCAGATGTATATCTGTAATTATTTAAGGAAGACTTTCGCTATAATTTAATAATATACATTGCCATCAGTAAAATTGTGTATTCGACTCCAAACCACAATGTTAGAGAATACCTAAGGCATTGTTAATCAGAAGTATTATTATACTGCAGTGAAATACAATATTTTTGACTGATGGAAATTCTGATATTTCACTTTTCTATAAATAACATCAGGATATTAATTTACTCTTGACCCGTCACATCCAGTGGTATTTTCTTCCCACTATTCATTTGAGCAATAATTATTGAATTCAAACTTCACGGTCAAATATACTTATTATATACTAGTACATTGATTCTTAATTTCAACATTGGGTACAAAGAAATAATACGTTTTTTGTATTACGTTACATTTTATGTAATGGTTACACTATTCACTTTGTAATTAGGCCTAACTACTTTTCATAACATTTCTTCAAAACCATTGAGACACACTGTATTCAAAACCAGAGAATTGAAAAACAAAAATAATATCACAAGTTTGTACATGCAATAAATTTTGTCCTGTTTGTGAGTTTGTTGGATTGAGATTTTACATTGTACTTAAGGTAATTTCATTCATATACAGGTTTACGTGGACACCAGTAGATGAGATCAGTTCCATTATGTTTTAATTTGTTAACTGTCTAATTTATCAAATCACTCCATATTAGCTTCTACAAAAGCCGATGACAATAATCATTTACTTTATTTGGTTGAATGGAAATATGGCGTTAAATCCCAATCAATCAATCAAACAAATTCTGTGTTCAATTAGAGTTTTATACGGTACTTAAGATTATTTCACTTATTTGATGATATAACAATGTGCCAGTCCGTAGTGAAGGAACCACCCTCGATGTCATTAACAACAAACAAATACAAGCACAGGACACCGTACAAGACACCACAACAGGTCGGCTATCATGTTGCCCAATAGCTCAAGGGTCACCAAGGCACAGCAAGCTTTTCTTCATTTACTCCTGGTAATGATCGGATTCGATAAGAACAAAGAATATTGAGTCAAAATGAAATCATCAACACTCTTGGTTATAGTTTGGTGAGAAACTGAAATTCTGCATCAAAAATCTTTTGAGAAGTGCCCAAGTCATCTTATTGTATTATGGCACAACTGTCAGTGTTACTTCTAGCCATGATTTTCAACTATGTTAACTGCTGATACTCCTGCAGCTTTTAAGTTTTGGGCTTGCACGTTGATAAGGTTTACCAAAGGGGATATCAGTATGACCACTGGTCTTGCTGGTGTTTGGTGTTATTTTGTTAACAGAGAATGCGAGCGTCAAGGCATCCTAGCATATGGATGATGCTACCAGTCGCATCACACACCAAGCAGTCCCTTATCTTTAATCCAACATTAAATAGTCTCCAGTGAGCAATCTAAATCTACATGTTATTTATGAGGACGTGTACCCTCTTCGTGCTGATGCTGAATCGTATTTTGTCCTTAGGTAATAATAACCACATGTAGGTAACAGTTTTTTAATAGTTCTGCCAACCAAAAACTCCATGAAGCCAACGAGTAAACCATCTGTATACCACTGCTCATTTAAACCTAAAAAAAGTAATTTGTAACATATATGATTTATTGGTATAATTACCCCCAGTAACTGGTGTTTAAGCCCTTGACAATGTTTATTTGCCCGTATAAGTAAGTAAGGTAAGCTATGTAAAGGCTTCTATAATTAAATATGCCGGGGGAGTTTCTCTGAAATTTTACACACAGTTTGCTAAACTGGAAAGGAGAGATTATTAAAATTATATGGAATTCTATGCATATAAATTAAGCAAGTAATTAAGTGATACAGTGTCCAATTTGTGTCAAATTATGTCTAAATTGTCTTTAAGCATCCTGATCGTTCTAAAATTTTGGGCTTATGTCACACAGCATGAAAGGAGAAGGATACTATCTGTTCATCTTATTACATGCATATTAATAACTTTTAGAAACTGTTCAAGTAAGTATGCATTAAACACCATAACTCCACCTTGAAAGGCCAGGTTATTTTGCGATAGCACGTGTGTATTATATTTGTTGTGAGTAATTGTTTCCATTGAAATACAGAGATATTACAATGATGGCAATTGGCAAAACTCGTTGCTAAAACCTTTGATATATGAAACAACATCGTCACCTGACATGACTAATTCAACTCACTCATGCCCACTTTGGCTGTCTGTTTTATGTATGACCGCCCCCTTGTGCCTTTTAATAATTTTGCCACTTGTTTTAAAAGCTCTGTATTTGTAAGAGCACCATAGTCTTCGTGCAGAGTTATGCACCGATTGCGAACTTTTTTCCCTGACATCTGTTATTTCCTGACAGCATCTGTATTCCAGTGACCCTTCAAGCAGATCCTCCTTGCATTGACCACATGTGCAAAAAAAGGCAAGTGTTGCAATAGAATTGACAAATCGGTTACTATAGAGCATACCGAACAATGTTGTAATTAATTTTGTATATGGACTTAAAGTGTGAAATAAAATTATATATGCCTAAAGAATAACTGCAGCAAAACTATATGATTATTCTCCTGATATTACACGCTGACACACAAAGCCATGCATTATAATTTATGTATACACACTCTGGATCAGACCGCATTTCAATGTATTATGTTGTTGTTTCATAGTGCAGGTTCGGAGACGCACATGTCACATGACCTAAACCACTTTCATTAATCAAGAGATACTACTTGCCCTTAGTAACTAATAAAATAAACAATAATTATTAAAAAAAAAAATAAACCTACCACTTATCTACAGAGATCTCTTTCCCAAATCTACGCTCCACATGTGCAGAAGTGAGGCCGCCTTCATCTGGTGCATGTACATCTCCGTCAATCTCCGCCTCAAAAACATCGGCCAAGGGCTCGAAATCATGCGGCTGGCACCTGGAATGCCTTTCAATAATAGCAGAATTGGTTTCCTCGTTTGCGTCTGAGTCTGTGATTGAGACCGCGATTAACTCTTCGATTTGGCACTTCACGATTATACCATCAACAGTAACTGGTACTACTTATGACGCCATCAAAACAAATAATGGCCGCCGGAAAAGTTCGCATATTTTATCGCCAACTAACTTTTCTTCTAAGCACAATGCTGTCTTTCTTTTGGGACAAAAGTTAATATTGATAAAACATATGTGGACTATGATATCTGAATATTTGGTATTTGTCAAGATATAGAAGCAGATTTGCTGGAAGCTTAAACACTTTAAGAAATGGCCAACCGTTCCCAAACCTAATTTCCAGAGTTCCCTCACTGTAGCAAGTCGAAACACATGCTTCATAACAAACATTTATATCTTACATGTAACCAAAGGCTACCCACAAATCAGAATTATTTTGATTTGTTACAGATACATAAATCAATAAAGAGTTTAAATTTTAATGTCAATCTGCAAAGCTCCCTTGTAAGTTGATACTGTTATATCCCCTTAAAATATGTTCTTCGGTAAGCATCACTGATGTAGTAAGCTCTATATCCTTTTAACATTTGTTCGAAACACTATTGAAGTAAGGTCATGTAACGGAATCTATATGAAACATGTTTACAGAACTCTTACGTCTGATGATGAAGGACATAAAGCCATTAACCCTCTATAAAAAATAAGATTGTGTAATGTTTGATTTTCATAACTCGTCCACAAACAATGTGTACAAGATAAGTCCATTGTATGTGTCAATCATAGCAAACGTTTTGATCTGGCAACCAGTTGCTGGAACCGAGTATCTCTCAGATTCCCTAAATCCTGACGAAAACAAGAAGAAAACTCGTGTGGGTCGACAACCGAAGAGATGAATGTGTCTGCGTTCGATTCTTGTAATAAAAACGAAACGGTTGCCGCACAGACTTTTCAACTGTCCTCTCTGGGTTTTATCTTGCTCGAAAGTCTTCTATCGGTATTTATATGCTTCGGAAATATTTTGGTCCTGTTGGCCTTATATAAATTCCAGGAACTGCGTACCAGTATGAACGTATACGTTGTCGGTTTAGCACTGACTGACTTGGCAGTTGGGCTGATAGCCATACCAATTTATATCACAACACTTGTGTTTCCAGTGATTTACAATGTGTATTTTGTCTGTATGTTGTCTTACTCCGTTGTACTAATCACATCAGGATCTTCGTCAATGCTACTTGTTGTCATTTCAATAGACCGATATTTAGCCATCGAGAAACCTTTCGAATACAGTAGAATCATGACAACTGGAAAAGCAAAGGGCATCAGCGTTGGGATATTAATATTTACACTGTCTTACAGCTCACTACCAATTCTTGGATGGAATGAATGGTCACCGTGTGTTGAATGTTCTCTTGCGCTTGTTTTGCCAAATCTCTACCTAGATATAATTGTTGGAATTGTTTTCTTTAGCGTCATTTTGGTTGGAATCCTTAACATGAAAATTTTCTTCACTGCGAATAAGACATCGAGAGATATTCACGCCAGAATGGTGTCTTTAGGTATAAATGGATCTGGTTTAGTTAAAAGTAAAAGAGCTTTCAAAACCCTTTTTATGATGTTCAGTGCATTTACCATTTGCATTTGTCCAATGGGCGTTTTTGTAACGCTTAAAAAATTTGACAGGAAGGTACCTCCAGCTGTTCAGTCAGTAGCAATCGTTTTGATGATAATCAGTTCCTGTATAAATCCACTTGTTTACCATCGGAGGATTCCCGAATTTAACAGTGCTTTTAGGAAACTTCTTGGTATGAAAGCGAAAGTCAGTCCCATTAATCCCGTCACTTCACACGTCCCGGGACCCTAGAACTAATTCGACGTACATAAACAATGTAAGTAATGTAATATAATGTGGGCCTTTGTTCCTGTTGGATGCTGAAATAAATACATTTTCTCATTAATTGTTGATGTAGTATAATTACGTGGAGGAGTAACTAAACATTTTTATGCAGATTTTGGCCATGAATGTACTGGCATTCAAGCTTAATGGTGAGGGGGAACACCATAGCTTACAAAACATTATATATTCTGACATAACTTGGATTTCTAAAGTTAGTTTTCTTGGATTTTTGTTGCCTTATTCCACTGTACTAATTACATAAGGTTCGTTGTCAATGCCTCTTTTTGCCAAAAGACCGCTTTTTAGCCATAGAAAAATCTTTGGAATACGGTACAATCATGACAACTGGAAAAGCGAAGGATTCATCGTTGGGATTATAATATTTACACTCTCTTACAGCTCAATACCAATTCTTGGATGGAAAAAATTTTCATGTGTTGAATGTTCTTTTGAACTTGTTTTGCCACTTCTCTACTTAGATATAACAGTTGGAATTCTTTTCTTGAGCTTCATTATTGTTGGAATCCTTAATATGAAAACTTTCTTCGCTGACAATAAGACATTGAGACAGATTCACGCTGGAATAGTGTCTTTAGGTACAAAGGGAACTGGTTTAGTTAAAAATAAAAATAAAAAGCTTTCAAAGTCCTCTTGATGATGTCCAGTGCATTTACCATTTGTATTTGTCCATTTGGCGTGTCTGTATTGCTTAGGAAATTAGACAAGAAGGTACCTCGCGCAGTACACTTAGGGGCAACTGTTTTAATAATAATCAGTTCCTGTATTTATCCACTTATTTACCATCGTAGGATTCCAGAATTTAACCGTGCCTTTATGAAACTTGTTGGCATGAAAGACCTAATTCCCATCCACCCCGTCTTTCCACACCACCCAGCCCCCAACGAACTAATGGAACGTACATGTACGTCATCAATACGCACATACCTCAATAACTGACCTTGCACTTTAATTACGTGGACAAGTGACTAGAATTTCTAATACGTATTTTGGCCATGTTTTTTCTGGCATGAATACTCATGCGATTCGGTGGACTATTGCAATTGTATCACTTCTACATGTATTCTACATATGTTGAACCTTTTTTCACACATGTTGAATTCTTTTCCATATATGTGAGATTATTTTCAACATATGTAAAATAAAGTCATTTATTTAGTCAAAAATAGTTTTACATATGTGGAAAATAGTTTTACATATGTGGAAAAGAATCTCACATATGTGGAAAAGAATTTCACATATGTGGAAAAGAATTTAACATATGTGCATAAGAATTCAACATATGTCCACGACCTCAATTACAGACTTCTCCCTGACAGCGTTAATTAGCGGCAATGAATTTTCCCAAAAAGTACAATCAGATCAGGACATCCGCCGTCTGCATTTCGCAAAGCTTTTGTTATTTTCTATCGAGAAATAAACAAAGGAAACTACATTTGTTTAATAGGCCTACAATTGCGACCGATTCTGTAGAAAACATTAAATAGGCTACTACGTCTGATTTGTCGGGAAATTAAAATGATGTAGACTACAATAAAAAGTACTGAATTAAAATAAACCCGTCGCCTTATATAATATTCGCGCTTTATTTTTCAGCTAATTGACTTGGAGGTGTACCTTGCTGAGTAGACTGTATTCCAATCGTCTTTACATTTGTCTTGAAAGTCTACACAAGATCGACGATAGGAACACAAATGAAGGTTGAATACGGTCCCATGCTATGGGGAGAAATCATTTCTCAGTTTTGTTATACGTGGAACGCTTTTGTACATATCAAAAATAAAAGTTGATTTTACGTATAAAGTGAAATTTTTTTCCACAAATGTGAAATAGTTAGGTTATGGTGTTTTATTTTACTTATATGGAAAATAATTTCACATATGTTGAAAAGAGTTATAGATATGTAAATTAAATTTTTATTATACATATTTGAAATTTTTTTTAACATAAGTAAAAAGAATTTCACACATGTGGAAAAGAATTGTCCATAAGTAAAATAAAAGCAAAACTTATTCGACATATGTAGAATAAAGGTAGAAGTGATAAAACGACTTGCTTGACTGTTGGGCCAATGGCCTTTACCCTTAATGAGTTGTCCATGAAGAGCCAGACAGTCAAACAACAATTACCTGCGGAACACTCACTTAAATAGAATGACATATCATTAATTTGCTCATTTCCTAGAATTCATTTTTATGGTAAGATTGATATTTGTCAGACTCCGTGACGAGCGAATACAATGTTAACAGTTTGAAAGTCCAAAATATTACCTAATGTGTCATGTTTCAGGAGTAAAGAGTGAGATAACTTTTTTAAAGAAAAACGAAAATATCAAACAGAAACTTATTTTCCGACATCACAAAAGTTGAAAAATACACGTATTCGACACGGTGCTTGTCGACATTACCAATCACGCAAGGACGAAGTTGAAAGAACATAAGTGGGGCGATTTGATATTTTACCAAGAATTTAGGGATTGCGATAAATTCGTCTGAATATTTTAGCCCACGAAAATAGTACGGCAAGATTTGTGAAGACTTCCTATTTTCCGAGCAGTCAAGTTTGCTCTCATGGTCTGGGATGAAAAATAATTCTGCCGAGCGATTTTTGTTAAATGAATGTGCCGGTTCTTCAGATTTGACTAGATTCTGAACTTTTTGTTTATGATGGATAGGTTTTTGATTCTGCGGGACAAACAATAAGCTTCTGTCTCTTTCATCATCAATTCACCCTCACCTCATCGATGTTCTCCTACGGCAGTTAGATACTACCGTATTTTGTTTTTTTAGATTTGACCGGGGTGATGATAGGTGTCAAGCAAATCGTACCATCGAAAGATTTGCAATATGCAGGCCTGGTTTGGACATTAAATTTCTACAAGACGAAGCGGTTACGGGAGTCATTGCCATGAGCTGAGGTGTACGAACTCGTGGTTTCCGTGGTTTTCCAATCTAGTATTGGATATATCTTTTTACTTCAACCTTTTCATCGAAATGTCTTATAACGAACAAACACACATCGTCATTCCACAGATCTGTGTTTTCTTGATGAGAAGAGCCGACAGACGCGATGGGGCCCGAACTTTGCGTAGCAAAATAAGGATACCAGCAGGAGGGGACGAAATACTTGGTTCGATTCTCTGATAAGTCCAATGAATCATGATTGGCACATAGCGATGACGTGAATGATGTTGTTTAACTTATTGCCTAGGGATACGTCAATACGTATAAAACTTCTCTGATCATCTATCTGTTTCTGCAGCTGAATTGTTTGCCATTCTGTGTTTATTACGTTTTATCTTAAACCATCTAAAATATCTAAATCTATTTTTTTTTTCACGGACTCGTTAAGCGTTGGAAGCATTGAACAAATTTCATGGGGCAAATCTGTACCTGTTGTCTATGAAATCTGTCATATTTTGACTGTAGTGTTTTATTAAAATGTAAACGTCTACTTCGAATGGATACCAAGCCATGTTGGTATAGCCGGAATGAACAAGTTAATACACTAACTAGAAAGATTCATTATCTCTACCATGTATTACAACAAATATATATTTGTCTATCCCAGAAGCTGTTACTTCACTTAAGTTTTATGTTATTCGTATGTGGCAAGGAGATTTTACAAAAAAAAGGAGATTTTTTTATACGAGTAATAAGTCAGACGTATTCCTTGGTGTTAGATTTTAATTTCGATGTGCTGAAACACTATTTCATACATTACTTTCCGGTCACATTCCAGTCAGTTCATCGTTTTAAAAGTCATCCCACTTGCTTATTTGATCCTTGTAATGTTGAGGAATCAATTTATCATCGTTTGTTTCAGTGTAACAGCTATCGAATATTGAGATACAAATTATATTCTGACTTGCTACTGGCTGGTGAACCTTATCCATCAATGGGTTCGGGTTTTAAGGCAAAAGAAAATGTTAATAAAGGTATGGAGGTTATTGTTAGATTTTTATTTAAAGTAGCACAGATTTGCATAATTTATATACACATGTTATTTATTCTTTTATATAATATCCAACTCCGTGTCTTTTAAAAATATCTGTGATATATTTTAATTTTATAGCCGATGGTAATGCTTGAATGAATTGTATGGTAACTTAAGATCCTGTACGGAAGCTTTCAGTAATGTATAATTATTACAAGCCCAATCCCTATTTAGTTTTGGTGCACATTATTCCATTGAATGGAGCAACCATTATACTAAATAACTAACTAATGTATTAAACTTTCGATATGTGTTAGCAGTAACGGTATATTCACATACCGCGGAAGATTGTCAAGTATCCGTCGTCAACAAAAAGTTAAATGAGTGAAAGGCATATTCTAGATGGATAGCGGTGCTTTATATGTCGTATAACAGCTCTCTGTTGGATGTTGTGGGCGACATTTAGTAACCAGATCAGAGATATGTGACGTTTCATCAGTATTAAAACGACACGATTAGGCTCCATTTCCTCCTAAGACCCAGGGTAACGTTCTTCTTTAGACTTTAAGGGCATTCAATACTGTCGCTTCGTTAAGGCTATCTTGGGAGTTCGGGTGTATGTCCACAAATATGGACATTGGCTTAAAATTTTAATTTGTAACTCGATAATGAATATTTGCAATTGTTAAAAAAAAAAAAGATTTTGGCCACAGGTGTGGAGAGGGGTCTTATGCTGATATGATTGCTTGATTGGTGTTTTACGCCACAGTCAGCGGTTATCAGCTACTCTGTGGCGTGAACATAATCTTTTCTTTCCAAATTTCTGTATCAAAAGACAAATTTGAAACAAACTGCACCCTTATGACCACAAGGCGTTGGTCAAAATACTTTATGAACACCAACGATTTCCATTTCGAAGCTCTAACACGGCGGACTCTTAGTTTCGGGACTGTCCACTCATTTGTCTACGTATTCTCTAGTTCCAGGGTTGATAGAAAGAGCAAGTATCTCAAGAAGTGTGACACAAACCCGAGTTTTGCCAGCATCATTAAGTCGGATGAAATTATTGAAAATTTCAAAAAAATAAAAATTTATTAAAAAGAAACATTGGTTGTATAAATATCATTCGATCTGTGTTTCTTTCTGGATACTTGTATGCAGAAAATGTAAATGCTTTTTGTACAAATGACTTACATATTACAAAATTCATTATAAACGTCATGAAAAACTTTACACCTTAACTGTACACAAACCAACACGGATTATACCATAATGTGTTAAATAGTTCGGTCGGGTTATTTCGCATATAGCATTTCCAGACGGCTTGTAAGTTCATGTCTTCCTATTTATAACGTTTAATGACGCTTGGGGTATTAATTTGTAATTTGCACTAGACCCATATTGTTGGTATCTGCATTCGGTAATATCCTCTATTTAAACACAAAGCTTTTAGCCGCAAATCATAGCCTATTGCAAAGGATGTGGATATATGTATATAACTAACCATTAATGGTGATAGAGGTCCTAAATCAATATCAAAACACTTAATCGAGTCTACAGATGATGCTAGGGAAACGCCTATAGTATAGCATTGGATTTCATACGTCAAGAATTGTCCCTATTCTGAGCAGTGGCACGACATAGACCAGCTCTTTCACCAGCCATATTGGCGAAGTTTTGAGTCCGGACCATCGGGATAATGACACTGCAGATTACAGGAAGCTGTGAATCTAAAGATTTGTCAAAGTGAAACTTCATATGTAACCGTCACTAATGAAAGTTAATAGGACACCTTTGTGCGTCAAAACATTATTTCAACGAGCGTTTAGCCTATATCTTTTGTCATCGTGTTGCAGTTCTAACAGAGGAGATATAAGTGCCCCCTAAGAGCTCTGTGAAAGATATCATTTGTAAAAATGCCGCGTTTTTGTTTAAAGTTATTCAAGTAAATTTATCAAAGATACGTATTCGATGCATCTAATGGAGACCGTTGGGAATGACACAACGTCCTCCCTAAGCACATACCTTTGATACTGGATGAGGTAATGTCACCTATAAGTAATTTTAGTCAGACAGGTACACTCTCCATACTCCTCACCTGAATCAAGATTTGGGTACAAACCGTGTGTTTCCAAAATAGTCAAGCTGCCGAAATATTTATTTTCAAACAAAATGAAGCACTTGACTCACTGCCATTAATGTGCATGTCGGTCATTTGAATTGAGATGCAAATGGGTACAGCCATCCACCTTGGCGTCTCTGGGGTGAAGAGTACCACACATTTCATGGTCGAGTTATGGAAGGTTATTGATGTTTCGAAGTTCATGATTCCATAGTTACAGCGCCTTTGTTACAGGACAATATATGGAGCCTTATATAGGCTATTGCCATGTGTGGGATTTGCCTGTCAGGACAGGTTTATACACCAAACACTGTGGAAAGATAATCTCGATTCAATAGTCTGCGTGACCTTTAACCACAAGACAACTCGGCAAAATATCGGACAAAACAAGGAATAACTGCACATCAACCTCTTCTGTGAAAGAAATTTTCGTTTCTTGATCTTTATGTGTTTCACTTGTTACAAAATGTACATGCTAGACGTGGTAAAAGAAATGAAGTGTTGAAAAAAATATTGACTCTCAGATGGGCTAACATTTGGAGAAGATGATAGCGCTGGAAATAACCAATATACATGTTATTTTACCGGTATCTAAACAAAGTTCTATCGTCCTTAATTACAGCGTATAATTACAGACGGCTTGACAACTAATACAACCTATCAATTTTAGAACTTTGTTGTTGGTACGGATTGTGGTTGATTAAATCGATAAAATTTTTCTTGATTTTAAATATATGGCATCAATAATGAATAATTGTGAATCAAACAATTCGGTTATCTTTGATATTTTTGATTATGACGATTATTCGACAGATCTGTTACTCGTCATCATGACATCTATCATGGTTGTAGGTGGTGCATTGAATATATTATTAATTGCCAGTGTTCTTAAACAAAAGACTTTAAGGTCTTCTCCCACGTATATTGTTTTGACCAACCTAGCTATTTCTGATTTTATGTTCATAGTTGTAGCTCCTACCATTGTAATAATATCAAGATACACGGACACCTATTCCGACCGTATCTGCTTTTTTACTTATTACACAATGGTGTTTACCTTATATGTAAGCGCTTATAGTATAGTAACGTTTGCATTGTTACGTTATTGTCTCATTGTGTATCCAATCAGAACAAAAATGTGGCTGTCAACAAAGAAAATGATCCTTGGGTGTGTAGGTATATGGCTAGTGTCTGCCGCTGTAAATGCTGTTCAATATAAAGCTGTGGTTTTTGGAATAGCTCACGTGGACTCCTGTACATACCAATCCTGTACATTTCAATCTGAGTATGCAATTTATGTAGGAATTTTATGTCTTTTTGGATATATCATACCCTTCTTACTGATCTCTGCGTTTCATATCGCAAAGCTGATCAAACTAAGACGAACTTCTCGCGAGGTGTTTTCAAGAAACGGCACAGCCCGAACAGTGTCCTCTAAAGTTGTTGTTGCAATACTCGTGTCATTCTTAATTTGTTACCTCCCTTTTATTGGCCTATTCACTGTCGCATTTGCTTTCTCTGTTTCACTTTCTCTCGTTCAACTGAAAATAGCTACTATGCTATGTAGCTTGATTTACGTCAACAGTATGCTCAACCCAATATTGTATTTCTTTTTCTCTGGTGGATTTTGCCGTCAATGTAAAAAATAGTTTTAGACAAATAACATAACTATATAATATATATGATTTGCAAGCCAGAGGTCAAAGTTCGACAACTTAAAGGGGCAAACAATACTTGTATTTTCTACAATAAAATATTTACGTATGATTTGCTAATCTTTAGTAGAAATCCAGGAAAACGCTGAACAGTTTGTGTTGATTATATATTTCAGTTGATTTAAACCATCTTCAGTAGTGAAATTACAGAGAACAAACAAAGTAGTTATAATAGAAGATAACAACTTGTAAATTAGCGTGCACAAATGAATCAAAAGTCTGTAGTCTATTGGTAAATAATAAGAAACTGTCTACCTAATGCGGCCATCGTTCTAGTTAATGGTAAAGTGCAATGTTTGGGTATTTGTTCATACAAAAATGACTTGTAGATAGTAACGTATCAACTACTGTCAAAACAGTATAAGATGAATGTCTGGTAAGTTTATATTCAAGTATCAAATAGTATGCTATGTGTACAGGTATTTGCCCTCTGGATAGTTTGTTTGAAGGTTAGCAATACTGTCTTTCTATAACACTGGAGGAAATTAACTTTACAACATTATATAAATGCTTAAGATCTTGGTATTGCTTGTGTCAATTTTTTGTTGGAATACACTGCCGTCTTGTATGTAAAATACCCTTAAGCACGGCGGCGTAAAACACCAATCAATCAATTATGTACTTATGAGCCCACGTTAGCACAGTTCTTACAGTAAATTATCCGTTTTGGGGCAGTAGTGTTATGGTTTGGGGTGCCCTTAATGGTCCTGCCCGTTCCCGACTGATGGTCGGTCAAGGAAACCTAACTGCTGCAAGATACAGAGATTTAGTGCTCAGCGCTTTTTACATTCATGGCAGATCATGGCCCAGCTCTGACATTTCAGCACGATAATGCCAGACCTCATACGGCCAATTTAACGCGGAATTTTGTAAGGAATGCTGGCATCAATTAATCCCATAGAACATGTATGGGATGTGTTGGGCAGAAGAGTCCGTCAAGTAAGGAACCCTCCACAGAATTTGCAGGAACTAGGTGCCATTTTGGTTCAATTATGGCAAAGGATCCCCCAAGCTGTGGTCAGACGTATCATTTAATCCATAAGGAGACGTTGCGTCGCAGTTGTGAACGCTCACGGAGGGCATACACGCTATCGACATGCTTTCATCAAGTTGTAACTTAACATTTTATACGCCCCATGAAAATCGGTCGTATTATGGTATGATCAGCGTCCGTCCGTCTGTCCGTCCCTCCGTCCGTCCGTCCGGAGCCTACTGATCCGTTTCCAGAGCAGAACTCTAGAACTATAAGGCCAATCTTTATGTAACTTGGTAGGCACATTAACCATTAACTGTAGTTGTGCCTTTTGCTATTGCGGA
>JARFOD010101905.1:4824-16420 GCA_031763545.1 Mopalia muscosa
CCCCCCCCCCCCCCCCCCCCCCACAGCCACATCCAAGGAGGGTGAGTACTCGGAAGCACTTACCAATAGGCCACACAAGTCACAATTAAGTTATGACCAGGTAAGAAAAATGATATGTAGAACAGAGCACATGATATAACCAAAAATATCATTTTACAGCTCAGAGTTTATGCTGTGAAAGTTTTCTTTTATAACTTTTTTTAAAACTAAGAATAGTATAGTTTCATCGCACGGCTAAACTTTGTACTCTGCAAAATATTTTAAGCACATGTTTTAGGTACAGGAGTATTATGAGGAAACCCTATATTGCCAACTATTGGCCGGTGCAATAATCCGGACATTGATATTTTTTTTAAATGACATCACCGGGTTTCTCCTTGCGCCGCGATACTATAAACAATTATCGGGTCATTCGATTGTTATTTTCATTGTTTGGTTCCAGTATTTATCTCTGTGTTGGATTACAGTACTTGTTTCAGTGTCAGTTATTCGGTGTTATGCCAGTCTCTGAGATGTCTATATCACAGTACGTGTTTCACTGGTATACACTTTACCGTGTTAGTATTGGTTCCGATACTTGCGGCTGTGTCGATATTTGGTACACAAATTGTCTGTATGTCAGTATTGGGCCCAAATGCTTGTCTCTGTATTAAGGAATTGCTGGATCCCTTATCGATTTTCAGAATACATGCTGTATTTAGTCTATCCCACCTTGGAAAGTCTTATAAAAACGTAAGAAACGTTTCCTCTTTTCTTTCCTTCAAGATGATAAACTTTTTTCTATAGTTACATTCCTTGACTTATCAAATGCATTCGACACGGTAAACCACTCTACTCTTTTGTTCAAATTAAATCATTATGGTTTTCGTTCAACATCAAATACCTGGTTTCAGAGATATCTTTCTAATCGCTACTAGGCAGTTAAGTTAGATAACTACTTGTAAAACTACTTGAAAACCAAGTGCATGTTGATGAAATCTGGAAGGAAATTTCAATCTGTCCCTCCACTTTTTCTCCAAGGAATAACAATGTTGGAATTCACATATTATTTTTATTAGTAAGAAAATATCCAGGAACATCCGTCTGATCAACCATCTTAGAACATCTCTCAACAAAAAGACTTTACTTATCCTCTATTACTCCTTAATTTATCGTACCTTTCTGGTGCTAATGCCCTCTGGGGAAACACATATATAACTCACTTAAAGCCTATAGTATTTCTTCAAAGGCGTGCTGTGCGAATTATAAATTATAAATAAAATAAAAACTAGAACAGGCTTCTTTGTTAAAATCCCTTAAAATCTAACCTCTTTCTTCACTAAATCAATATTCCCATTTAGTTATTGCACATTAATTTCTTTATCATCCTCATTGTATCCCAAAAAAGTTTTGTTCCTGGTTTTTAAAACAATCCGACGTCATATCCAACAAGAACCCTGGTTTTAAACACGCACAGGCCTTTTAATGAATGTAACCTGCCATACTATTCAATACGTATTTCCACACCTCGGGATTGGAATAAGCTGCCCCGGGAACTGAAAACCATAACCTCGATCTCCCTATTTCAGTTCAGGCTGAATAATTGCTTGTTAAACGCTGGTAATTAGTCATACCGACATTTGTGTGTTTTGTACAACGATATTTCTCTTTCTTTTTATTTACTGAAAGAACTTTTATTTTAACGACATGCACATTCATTATTTCACCCTTCTATAAAACAAATCAATCTATTATTTATAATAGGCATTCTCCACTGCGATAAAACAAGCCATTTAGACTTATTTCCCGCCAAAATGACATTACTATTACTTGTACTATTTCATACTTTATTGGTGATTAAATTCAATTCAACTAGAAATAATGTAATGTTGTAACGTTAACCGTTCTGGACATGACATTCTGACGGAAACTCACGAAACAGTGGCAAACAATTATCTACGATTCTTTGTATTTTTTAATTTTAATTATTTTTCAGCAATTGACCGATGAAACGTATTGGTATTTTCTGGGGACTCCCCTAACGACAAAATCTAATAGGATCCTATACGATAAATATAAAATAATATAGGATTCTTTTTAAAAATCGTAAAGAATCTTATACAATTCTATATAAAATTTTGCTTAAAATCTGTTTTTTATTGCAGGGGCAGTTTATGGGGTATCAATGTATTTTATTCCAATGCCAGCATCGTAAAAATACAATTAGGTAGGTGAAGAAGAATGGCATTGATTGTAACACGTCACCTAACTTTTTATTCCTTAAACTGTGTATTGCTCTATTAAAACTAAACCATATTGAACTGGGATCAAATCTTGTGTAAACTTCATATGGATTATGCTAACTTTATAATATGTGAAGTCTTTCCCATGAGTCAACACGTTCCTGTTAATATCAGTTGTTAGTTTAATCATACATACAATCGTGATGCAGATCTTTTACGATTCCATAGGATCAGCCATCGCTGCTTTGAGCATCAAATCCATATGCCTACCGTAGAAGTAAAGAATGTTTAAAAAAAAAGCCATATTCTTGAGCCGTGTTTCACGGGGCAAAACTTTTGTAAAATAAAACTAATTTACTGAGTTATCTTCTCTTGATCGGCATAGGCTTATTGACTTGCTAAAAGTGGGTTTCAATTTCACAGGGATCACGCGCCTTTCAATTTGTTATTTTGTTTGCCCCGCTAGCAGGGGAGAGGGGAATTAGAATGCTTCTCGGCGTCGATCCGTCCGTCACAAACCTGCGGAATACGTCAAGTTACCGAGTAACTTCAAACTTAGCATGCAGCTTCCTCTTCTTAAAACGACGGGTGGTATTGCACTTCCCAGAAAAAAACAATCACCAATTAACTTGAACATGGAAATATAACTATTTCACATTAAGACAACGGATGGGTTTGCGTTATATTGACTGCCGCTGTGCATTATGGGTGTCACAGTTTTATAATATTCATGTCTATATACTTCATAAACACCGTGATAAATTCACCATTAAACTTGGAACTAAAAATATAGCTTCCTCATATCGAGACAGCAAATGGGACACCATTTCACCAAATTCTGCAATAACAAAATGGCAGGCATTACATAATTTGAACTCACTTCTATTGTTTTGTGAAAATGCATGACTTGAGAACAAGTTCAGCGATAAACTTGGAATTTAACTTTCTATTAAGATAAAGAATGGGGTTGCATTACACCAAATCGCTCCAAACAATATGACTGCCAGTGCATTATTTCGCAATATTGATGCATATGTGCTGTGAATAAGATAATTTGCGAACAAATTGGCCGATCAACTTGAAATTTGTCCTGTAGCTTCTTCTTGTTATGATGAGTTGGTATGGATATCACCGAATTCCAGGAGACAAAATGACGGCCATTGCATACTTGTTACAATAGCCAAGACTTGAGAATCAATTAACTAAATAATTTTCTCTAGTCATTCATTACTGTATGGGACCGGGACTTAGTGGCTAGCGTGTCTGCTTACTAATACTACATCGATGTACCGTCCCCAAGTTCCGATCCGTCTGTCAACCATCAGGTATATGAATGAGTTACATGATGTGGCTTGCGGAGGGGTTTTTACCAGATTTCCCCACGATTTTTCACCGTATGCCAGCAAGGAACAATGTGAAATAGACAGTCCGCCGCCAAATAAGTGAAATACCTTTGAGGCGTTTGAAACCAATCAAGCTATCAATCCAGTATGTCTTCTGAACACAAAACATCAAAACAAATCCGAAAGTTTAAATTTTTTTTTTTAAATGTAGATTCCTGCTGTTGCAATAATGGACGGGGTTGCATTCCACCAAAGAGAAAAATAAAAACAGCAGCGCGTTTAACCAAATTCTACAAACAGATATGACTGTAGTCATAATGGATTATGTACCCAAATCGTCCATCGTCATATAAGTGGATTGACCTTGAGCCATATCGGAGCATCCCTCTGTCATTTCCCTATCACAATCATCTCGGGTGTGGAGCCATTTATTTCACGGGAGGTAATTCGCACGGATTTTCTTCTATCATATGACTAAGTTATCCAATTGCTTATTGTTAACGTATGAAGGCTATTCTTTTGTTGGCGGGATGACGTCATTGGGGCTACATCATTACTGAAATACTTACAGGGTACGAAATTTGAATTATATACAAAAAGTCGTGCATAAAAAAGGAACAGTGTTTGATGTGTGTTTTTTATATACAAATCAGCGGAGTACTTTAGTTGATTTCCAAGCATGCGCACAAAACATACGTGATTAACATTAAACGCTTTCGTGTAATATTATTGCTTACATTCAGCTCCGAGTTAACTGTACCGGTACAGAAAATGTCGAAGGATGTATCGACATCGTGTTGAGCGTGGAGTTTGTAGCTAACTTTCTGTTGCCCCGAGCGCTATCGGCCCTTAAAGTCAATAGGAAGCTGATGTGATTGTCGTGTTCTTCTGCTGCATCTTGCGATGTGTTCTGTCATGTTTTTGTTTACTGCAAGCGACGTTGGTGGGTGGTTTCTGCATGCATTATAATGACACGAGTCCTTTTAGACATATAACTTTAAGCATGCTGTAAAACCCCAATCAAACAAACAAATATAACATACTTGACGTCTTAGTCGACCTCACAAGGTATGTTTTTGTGTCGCGTGATCACTAACTGCCTCACTACTGATGTCAATATGGATCCGTTATTTCAGGAGCTCCAATTGTGTGTAGCGTTTATTAAACACAATCCACTTAGGCCAGTTTTGTTATTATGTGATGGTTTATCGTTTTTTGACGTTATTGACAGTTCTCCACCACTTCTTTCTCACGACCTTCCTTCCTTCCCATTTCGTCTTTTTCGTAAAGAAAAAAATCAAGGCACGATATTAAAAAACTGTGGTGGTTCTGAACTGCATTACTGTTACACGTTAGGTAGTCAATCATTAAAGCGAGGTTAACTTTTTATCAGTCGATATTTCACATGAAAGACCACATAATATTCCTTAATGAGATTAACAATATGCACTATTATTTATTAAAGCTCTGGCGTTAATTGCAAACATTTGTGAATGTCTTTCCAATTTGTGTAGTGAAATGTAAAAATGTGGCAGTCATACCCGTGTGTTATGCCTAGGTGCGCTGCTAGCCCAAGGCCTAGAACATATTTGACCTGACTTGCCAAACTCAATAACCTTCGCACAGATTACAGAACGGAGCCGAAAACAAATATTGTTTCACAAAAAGGGCCGTAAGAAATCCAGGCTACCTTCACGTTTTGTTCATTAATACTGAAACTTTTTTAAAGAAACAGTGAATGTTTAAGTGAGGCGGATTTCTAACGTTTAATTGTCCTGTAATTCTATAAAGCGATTAGGTGGCAAGCTGTCTCTTATACCAGTTATATTGTCCCACAGACCAGTAGGTAAGTAAGTATACACTGTTATACAAGCTTGTCTCCCGGTGCATTAAATCGGCATACTACCTATTGGAAAATCTCCATGTGTTGTCTACATGACCGTATGTCTATTTTTAGATTTAATTTTTTGGACCAAGACATACCGGTACTGCTAAAAAACATTTACCAATGATCGAATCTTTTATTTCTCTCATTACATAACGGCACTCAACTACCACATATGTACTCCATAGATCTGAAATCTAGATCTTTTTGCAGTTGTATATATACAGGTATTATCATGTGGCTTTTTAAATGTTCAATCCAATATGTAACAAGTAAAATCAATTAGTCATAAGCGAAACTGATTCCATTTGTAGTACCTGTGTGACATAAACAATGGTAAAGATAGATACTAACATAATGATCTTTTCATGTACTTTTTATACAGATTTCAAAGTTGTGAAGATTCGTAAGGCAGGATGAAGACATTATTTCTGCTCCTGTCTCTGTTACATTTATATAAGGCATCCGGTGAGTCTCCCAACGGCATCATTTGCAAATTAATTGATAAAAATGTAGATTGTTTTCTTAATTGGACAGGGATTTCTTATTTTATAAACTAGTTTTCGAAAGATCTAAATATAGAGGAATCTTTATGTTGGCCTGGTGCTCTCACAGATATATAAGGGTAAAACGAAGCGGATCATTGTTACGTCTTTGGTGTTCCCCATGTGATTGTCCAGTCTTGTCTTTGTTATTGGAGCCGTCTAAGGGTTTCCGCTACCCGCTGGGCTACCACGTCGTCATATGAGTGAAAAAAACTTAAGTACAGCGATAAACTGCAAACAAACATGTCGGCATTATTTCGACAATAATTACACGATGCAGGCGGATGACTTAGTTCACTGCATTTCATTAAAACCGTCACTGTCTTACTTCCATTACATTGCCTATAGACAATTGGTCAGAGCCAGGGACCATCTTATGCCATATAGATATAGATCAATGGAATTATTTGTAGTTTTTTTTTACAAATTTGAATATGCTTAAATAAACGAAATTGTTCCAATTAATGTTGGCGGGTGGTCTGAGGGAGCTCTCAGAGCTAGAGGAACAAGAAGCTTATGTGTTTGTCGTGTCTGCGTTGCGACCTGTTGTTGTCCTGTATTTTTCCCGTCTTATCTTTGATTGTTGCCAGTGATGTTGAATCACATAACAACATTTAAATGTTTTTAAGCAGCTGGGTTTTTCCCTAACTTTTGCTTAGAGAAAAGCTCTGCCTCTTGACTTTCATGTAAGATAGTGATGGTGTCGGTTTATCTCAAAGCGGAAGTCTACGGCGAAAAGCAAGATAGTACTTAATGGCCAAAAAATTACTATTACATTATCAGTAAAAATTGTTGGAACGTTAATTTTACAACGGAGTATCTATATTAACACTCCACTCATACAACAAGGGTGTGACGAGTTGCTGGAAGGGGGAGCCTACATAAGTGAAATAGCACGACATTAAACACCAATTAGTCAGTTAATCAAAAAATCAATTTAGAATCAATATTTTGTTGGATTAACATTATATAAACTGTGTGGTCTATGGTGATTGTAAACACGCTACTGTGGTGATTGTAAACAATGTACAAAGGTTATGAAAACAGTTATAGGCAGCTTAAACAGTAACATGAGTTATTGCAAGAATTGAAGATCAGTGCAATGTGCAAAATAACGACATGCAATAAACGGGTTGATTGATTGGCGTCTTACGTCGGGCTAAAGGGTATTTCACTTATCTGACGGCGGTATATGCCAACAATAATTGCCACCAACACAACCATAAAATGTGAAGTGTTTTGATACTGCTGGAAAGTTAATTTTTCTCCATTGAGCCTGTCTGTTGCACACCTGTGTGTTTGTGAGGCTAAAGTGTTGTTCGAATGCAAACAAATGCCAAAGTCTCTTAACGTCGGCTTTCATGCATATAAACGTTGTCTTATTATGTAGCAGTTTTGAAAAACGAAGCGCTTTTCCTCCTGTCTTATCTGTACATACGGTTCTTGGGAATGTTAAATCAAAGCTAATCAAATACCCACTGACGGTTTAGATCCTACAGACGCGGCAGGTTTCTGTTTAATGAATACCGGCAGAATGTTATCACTGTAAATAAAGATCTGTTGAAACCTTGACTTAGAGATCCCCGTCGTTAACAAGATGTGCCGAGGTCAACATCTGCTTTGCTTGTCACTCGTTGCGTAGAGACAGATCAACATCCCCCATCCTAGATTTTCCTGCTAAGTTGCTTTTCCTTATTTTTTGTTTATATCGAAAGCACACTGCGTTAAATGACATCGCAAACAAGTCTCGACAGATATAGAAAACTATTTGTAAACACGGACATACATTTGAAAGGATCGAGAAAAACGTAAGAAAGCTCGTCAATTTAACTCATCCCTAATTGATCTCATCGATGCAGGCTTTGTTTGAAGATGTCTTCATTATGATAAGAACTCTTGCTTAACACTTTAATTTTATTCTTACTTGAAATCGGAACATTTTGTAATGTTCAACGGTCCTGCACATTATTTTTATTTCTCATAAAATACATCAACTCACAGCCTTGGTTGTTTTAATCACTTACGTAACGCTTGAGTCTCGTTTAGGATGTGTTCATTGTCTCAATATGGATATTTAACATTCGGAAAAGTGTAAATAAACTGTGCTCCGGCAGTTTACATTGTGTCATCGAAATGTCAATACGGCATCGATTTTAGCTTCTTATTACGTCAAGGTTGAACGTGGAATATTTTCCTCTTTCCATTCAAACTAAGTTCGTTCTCATACATTATCGTTGAGAAGCACGATATATTGACTTTAGCTGTTTGATATCTGATATGTTAAGAGGACATTCAAAATCGAAAAAATGCTAATAAAATACAAGGTTGGAACAAAAATCCATAAAAAATACTTCATCGGACAACGCATCAACTTTTTTCACTTGCACAAAAATCAAACAAAAAATGAATGATTAAATGGAATATATTCTATTCGTCCTGATTTCGATCGAGTAAAACCATTGCAGTTTCAAATATCTTTCTGATTTTTTTTGTCTTGGTGTAGGGTGGGAGGGGGTATATTATTTTAGGGACGCTGTATCAATTGATCGGACCATTAATTCTTAATGTTATCATTTATTGGCAGTTCAATTATTTGTTGATTCTTGCTACGATTCTCGGCCATCCAGTCCACGTTATAACTTCGCTGTCTACAATCGCACAATATAACCACAGATGAAAAATAATTGAGAAATTGCCATCCATAAAGTGTTTTGCATTTTTTTATAACCACAGATGATGTTTACGGGGCAATTCGTCTGCTAAAGCAGATCGCGTTTTATGTAAGGTTTTGTAGACTTTGTGAGAACAATATTTGTTTGTCTTATCTTATGTCTGTATGTATGGAGATCATGTTATAATTATGAAACACAATCTACCGTAGTCGTTTCTTTAAATTGGAGATTTTATATTTTCTGTCCCAGCAGATATATCCCAGAGCCTGGTGTGTTATTATCCGGGCTATTTAGATATCGTCACACCGACTGATGTCGACCCCTTCCTTTGTACACACCTGATTTACGCTTTCGCGCATGTGAAGGGGACTCTTGTAGCGCCACCTAGTGATATGGAAATTAACAAATTCAAAGACCTGTTGTCCCTGAAGGCCAAGAACCCGGATTTAAAAGTTCTTCTCTCAATCCAAGGATCTTTGTCAGATGTTGTCAAACAGAAAATTGTCCGAGATAGGTAATTAAATTATTATGATTAGTACCTTTTCTTGGATGTTAAATGGTTTTATATGATCTGTTTTCCTCTTTAGATTTTCTGGGTTTTGTGCCAAATGTATGATAACTCCAGTACGTTTGTTGTTATCCCTTTAACACACTCTCTACTTTACTTTATCGACAGAGATTACCAGTGAAGCATCTCTCGGTAGTCCTTGGATGTACTGCGCACATCACCTCGGATGTAAAACAATTGTCCCTATTATGACCACTTTAAAACAAACAAAAATATATGCGTTATTTATTACATATATAGTGCAATATAGTGCAATATTGTAAGACATGTGAGTTGTGTACTGACTTAACATTGTATTTATGTATGTATGTGTTTATGTATGTATGTATGAAACAGGGCCATGTGGGAGAACAGTGGTAACACTGAACAGGCTACCCTGTCTAAAGAAGATCTAACAAATAAATAAATAATAAATGACATGCATTTGGTATAAATCAACCAATAAACATAGTCCGTGATAAATATAAATTGAACAGGGTTCGTCTGTTTTGAATTGAGAACACAATGTTTGAAATTTGGTTGGTTTATTTAAGTGTGGGGAATACCCTGGTCAAAATGCTTCCGTGGAACAAACTGTATTATTTTGATGAATATTCATTCGTCTATGACGACCGAGCGTAGTGATGATACCACAGTAACGATAATCTCGCGAGATTTAGTAGATTAAAAGAAGTATATTAAATATTGGTGTGAAATATAAACATTCAATGGCTACAACCATAATAAGACAGACTAGCGCACATAATGAGTAATTCTTTCTTTCCCATTGACATTTACGTTGTCAGATTTAAGGCGGAGCATATATTCACTGATACTAGCAGAATTTTACTGATTCAATCGGAGAAAAACACGCCGAAGCGCGTATATCGCGTCAGTGGCGGTACAAACATCTGGTTTTCGATTAATTTCTACAATCCCTTGATTTATTTATCAACATTTGAGTTGGAGATCTTAATCGCTGCGATTAATGTGTTGGTTTAATGACAATATTTCAATGACATATTAAACCTGTTTAAATATTATTCATTCGCTTTTCCCTTTTCGCTTTTCTCACTCTTACAGATTTTCTAAAGACATGGTAGCTATGCTGGAAACATTTGGATTTGATGGTTTAGACATTAATTGGGAATACCCCACCCCGGTGGAGAAAAAAGAATTCATGTTCTTTTTACAAGTAAGACTGAGAAAATTATCTAAATGTTCTTTTTCTGCCAATTTTTAAATGTTCTTAATGCCAGAGCTGAAATAAATGATTGTTCATAAAAAACCCATAATAGCACTTAAATCTGAGAGAATTTGGTTAACAGTTTTCAAATTATATTTTTTAAAAATATTGTAGTTTCTGTGTTGTGGCAAAATTCAAATATTATATTGAATTTATTTTTTTGGATTTGCGGCGAACTTTAAACATACACTCTTCAAAAAAAGAAACGCAAAAGAGAATTTGAAAAAGTAGCTTACTGTTTTCAGACTGCACGACCAAATAGACATGCTGTAATGATATATATTTGTTTCTAGCGTCCATGTTAACCAAACCCTCGCTCAAACGCAACTCTTGACGATTTAGAACGCTGTTAATGGTCGTTTTTATCATGATCAAGAAAATCATCGTGATAAACAAGTAAAAGTCAAAATAACCGATTTGCACGTGAAAAGCATGAGTAAAGGGCTTAGCTATAAAAACCCAAATGAATCAGGCAGATTTGTGACAATTATCGAAAGTTAGGTTCGAAGAGCATGCCACGTCTCAACGCAGCCGACAGAAATATTGGCATTGGGCGTTTACAAGCAGGGCGAATCCAAGAGGGTCATTGCGAGGACCTTCAACCTTCATCTAGCACGATAAAACCCTTGTGGGATCGGTATGTCCAGATCAATACTGTAAATGACCGTCCAAGATCGGGAAGGCCTCGAGTCACCACACGGGCTGAAGATCGATACATCCGGTATCTTATTTGCGTGATCGTACTGCACGTGACACAGCCCAAGAACAGTTTGGAGCAAGCAGAGTGTCCGACCGGACAATCAGGAACCGTCTAAGAGAGGCTGGAGTCCGAGCAAGACGACCCAATGTTGCCCCTCCTTAACACGTCTACATCAGCTTCAACGGGTCCGATGGTGTAACAGAGTACAGCATTGGAATCTGCAACATTGGAGGAGAATAAGGTTCTCAGGTGAGTCACGTTTTCTGCTCAGGCGACGTGATGGCAGACAGTGTGTTTACAGGAGACGCAAATAAAGATATGCACCAAACTGTATAAAGGAAGTTGACAAGATTCGGCGGGGGAGTGTCATGGTGTGGGGTGCCATCTCCTACAACAGAAAATCGGAACTCGTGCTGGTGAGGGGCAATTTGACAGC